>JANIPN010000006.1:47754444-47766461 GCA_027478595.1 Erythroxylum anguifugum
GAAGTGTCGTGGATGGTATGGAAGAAGACAAAAGGGTTTAATTAAATTGAAGGGTGTCATGACATGTGTCATGACACATGGCAATTAAGTAAAAATGCAAGAATTCAAATAATTTCTTTTAAGAAAATGAAATCTTTAATCATTTAATTCCAATGACTCAAATTGAAATTCTAAAATTATTTTCCCCAGTTTTCAGTGCCATAGGACCGAAATTTCCAGTATTGGAATTTAGTTAGTCCGCCACTTGGCAAATTTTTCGATCCGAAAATTTTCCCAACAAATTTCAGAAAAATTCCTAAAATTTCCTTAAAATATAAAACACACAAGGAAGCACTCCAAATAATTTTTCAAACACAAATACCACATTATCCACAATAAAATTTCAATTAGCCCTAAATACTGGGAAATGTCATAAATGCATGTATAGTTTTTTTTTTCATGTGCAAAATTTCACTGTTCAACAATAAAAATATGCATGAACATGTCCAATCAGTCCTAATCACTCTTACCCCTTTCCAATTTACTATTCTACCATTCCCGTCGGGGGTGGGATGTTACACTTGGGCTCAATCAAATTCTCCCTTATTTAGACATTTATAATCCTGGACAAAGTTTATAAGAGTCAAAGAGACACAAGTGTAAAAGAAAATTTCTAGCCATGCTTAAAACAATAATAGAAAATTTGCAAAAATCACTTTCTCAGAAATCAATCAAAGCAAACTGAAATAATTCTAAGAAAATAAACACTAAAAGTAGTTAATCCAAGAGATTGAACAAAAGAGATTTCACTTAAGGTAAAGTGATTGCTCTCATCTCACTTGTGTTTGGGGATATTTTTCACTCTAAAATCTGCTTAATCCATTCCCTACTATAAGCTTGTGACAGTCCTATTTCTCCACTACAAGAACTATAATTTTGAAAATCAAGAGGACTTTTCAGGGTTGTAATGTACGGAAGGCTAGATGGAATGGATGAAACGGATGAAGAAAGAAAGAAAATATGAATACATGAATTACAATTATGAAATGGTTGTCAACAGTTAAACAATTTTGACAATTTTTTTTTGAACATAAGTATAACGCATACATATATATATATTTGATACTGCTTGTACTTTTACTTTGTCTTGCTTGTACTTTTTCTTTTTCTTTCTCCTTTTTTTTACATAAATCACACATACATACACACACATATATATATATATATAATTGATACTGCTTATACTTTTTTTTTGAAATAATTAAAAGAAAATGTAAAATAACTGTTGACACCATATAAAGATGCGCGCATGTGCTCATAAATAATGGCTCAAGGGGATAGCAATGGATAAGTGTTTGTGGGATTGTGTTTGGGTGAAATGGTTTAGAAAAAATTCCTCTATCATATTAACAAAGTTCTAGTTCATAAAGCTTTGGTTAAGAATTGAAACAAGTTCTAGAGAGATACGAAATAAGCAGATACACACAAGAATTGAAGAAAAATTCAGGCCCAAATATCCTTCCAACAAGGGTAATATCTCAATGAACAATCTCAAGTCTTAAAAACATAAAGTGCCACTTGTTAGCATTCCTTCATTTACCTTGTGTTGAAAATATCGAAAATAAAATTAGCCAAAACCGATTATCATTTAAAGAATGGGAGGTATTTTCAAAAACTCAAGTATCATTTTGAAACTTATAAATTGTCTGAGAAACAAGGGTTACAAGAGTCGAGTGTGGAATGATTGTTGAATTGAGGCAAAATTTTTCAACAAAAAATCATTTCTGCAAAGATATGTCGCCGCGACGAAACCAACGCACGTTGCGGCAAACTGTATAGTTCACCAACTACTTCGCCGCGGCAAAAAACAAGCATTTAGCCACGGCAAAGGTCAAGTACACCGCGGTGAAAAAAAAACAGAATTGAATTTTCACAATCACCAAGTTTACAAATTGTAACATTATGCATGATTGACTAACACTAACATAGAAATGGTCAAAATGGAGCACAACAAAAGTAATAAAATGGGGAAAACTCCCCCACACTTAAACAATGCATTGTCCTCAATGAAAAAGAACAAATAACAGAGAAAGCATGAAAGTGAAAAGGGAAGGTGTAGAAAAATGGAAAAGAGAAACAGTTTTATAAGTGGTGCAATAAGTTTGTCAGTACAAAATGAGCTATAGATCCAACTAACTAACTAAAAAAAATAAGGACAACAAAAAGAAAAGAAAAATGCAGAAAGAAATGCCCAAACTACTCCATCGGATGATCATCCGTAGCATCAGGAGGGGCGGGCCCAGATGCGCTGGCACCGTCGAGGGAATCGTCGTCCTCCGGAGGAAATGGAAAGTGTAGGTGCGCAACAATTAGGGCATCCATCTGTCGATGATATCGGCGATCTTGCTCCAATCGGGCTTCCCCTTGGAGAATGGTCGCCTGAAGAATGTCCACTCGGTAGGCAAGGCTGGTAAGGTGAGGGCCACAGGAGGAGCCGGGGTGGAAGGGACGTCCTTACGAGGCAAAGCCTCAGAATGGGCAACAGTAGGGGTAAGGATAGGAGTACATGGTGGGGTGGAACGGGGAGGGGATGGAGGAGGAGGAGGTTGGAGGCAGGGTTATTTTAAACGGATGTAACAAAAGAGGGGACCGGGTTGAAATAACTATCGTTATCCTATTTCTGGACTTGATGGGCCCAGAATAGATTGGTTATGAAATGAGAGAAGATAGTGGAGTTGGTGAGTTTTGAAGTGAGGATGGATTCACGAAGGGCTGAAGCTATGGCATGGGCAATGTCGACCGATCGGCCAACCATAAAGAGGTAGATGTAGAGGGCTTGTTGTGTGGTGACGAAGGCGAGGTGGGTGGTAGGAAGGATGTTGTTGCTGACGAGATGCAACCAATGACGAGCTTCGGTGTGGAGGTCAAAACGCCTAATGTAGCGTTGGGAACTTCGAGGTTGATGCCATTTGACACCCTCAGGACAGAGGGTACAAAGGACATTATCCCAAGGGTAGTGGTGGATAAGTTAGTCGAAGTAGCAGTTAAGGATAGGAGGGAGGTGGTAATGTTCCCTGATGCTAGCGGTGGTGAAGGATTGGGGAATAGTGACACCTTGGAAATTAATTTCCAAGGTGTTGTGGAAGCAGGCATGGTGTAGAAATGGCGGACAGACTTGTCATTTTCCTGGTCCCTTGGCTGGACTAAGTCGGTGAGCTAAGATTGGACAAGTTGTCGTATGGAAGGGTTGTTGTGGGGGGTTAGGAAAAAGGTCATTCTCGAATAAACGGCCTAGTCTCGATTTTCTTAGCCAGGCCGGTGTACTTGGGATCAACCAGAGGGGAGGAAGGAGCAGAGTGAGTGGGGGATGTGGGTGGATGAGAAGATTGGAAAAGACGGGAGGACTGAGAGGGTTCGGATGTGCTAGATGAGAGGGAGAAACTAGAAGAGGAGGTGAGAGAGGTTTGGGTTTGGGATGGATTCTTTGCTCAAGGCATTTTCCTGCAGAAAACAAAAATAGCAAGGGTTAAACAATTTTAGTAAAAAAAATTGTTGCGGAAAAAAGTCTGTCGCCGCGGCGAATGCTATACTTTCTATGCCACGGCGAAACCTATACTAATCACGCCGCGACAAAACAAGCTTCTTTGCCACGGTAAAACGTTAAAATCTACCACGTCGCGACGAAAGAAGTATCTTTGCCGCGGCGAGCTAACCCTAATCAACATAAACTGAAACGAAATGAAGACAAAATGAATGAAGAGAAAACTTACGAAGAAAGACGAGGAAGAAATGAACAACAACGACGCACAAGCACTGGAGGAAGGAAGACTAACACGAAGGGCAATTGTAACACCCCATTCCCAACTGACATATACACGTGTGTCCATCAGGTATACGTGTACATGCCTGTTAGAAATGACATGTTAACTATCTTATCTTCACTGTACAAAACATGGCATCATACACTAAACCATCAATCACACTTTTTTTTTAAACTCAAAATATTATCACAACAGTCAAAATCCATAATTTACATCGTTTCATACAACACCATACCACCCAAGGTTTACAACATTACCCTATGAGTTTAAACAACTCAGTACACACCAAATACACTAAACATGAAAACAAAAGCTAAGTCCTCAATCCTAACTGACCGACCTCTGAGCTAAATTTGACTGTAATAGTTGCACAAAACATGCTTCTACGGAGTCTTAGAAGCTAGGTCGTCTCACTCTCAAACCTGAAAGCAACGGTGCAATTTTGATGAGTTTTGCGAACTCAGTAGAGTAACCATTCTCGATGGTTCACTTATGACATAAAACGAGATCAAGTATAGCATGTAATCATACAGCTCAACTCCACTTAACAAGTATCAAATACTATCATAGATAAATCACTTCTCAGATATATAGTTCAATCAGATACAAAATTTATACAATTTTGCAAATCATTCAATGAATTCAAAGTATATGCGGATGTGACATGTATAAGAATCACATTCATTTTATTATGTTGTTGTGAATTTATGCTTTTATAGTATCCCGAATTATCGGGCTCAGTCAGTCAGCCTGTGACTCATTGATCACATCGAGCCATAGGCTCGAATCATATATGCAGGAGCTTAAAGCTCATATCAGTAACAATATCAATAGCCACATCAGTCACAACTCCATTACATTACATGCATTGGAATGAAGTGCATGCCACCATTCAATCATCAATTCAATCACTTTCATTTGCATTTAATATAACAATATATTAGTCACAGTAGTAATGGTCATAGGACTAGGTCCGACATTCAAACTTTCATTTGAGAATCAGAAAATCAATTGGACAAATGCATTTACATTCAAGTAGCATTTCCAATATCATTCTCATTCATCCCAACGCCTTGGATAAATATTGTCCGGAATCCAGTACACAATCAGCACAATTTAGTACAATAAGATTGCAATACAGTTCAATAATATACAAAACAAAATGGTGAGACCATTTTAGGCTACTCACAGTATGCTCTAAATGGCTATTGCCTATATGTCCCAGCAACGTCTGGATGTGATCGTTTAGTGTGCTCCTCTATACATACAATACATACACATATCACAATATTGCACAATTTTGTATTCATTAATGCACCTTCATGTAAACTAACTATGTACAATGCATACTCAATGACAAATTCTGGGTATCTTATTGTAATTCTTATTGTTAAACCGATCACATATCAAAGCCCTCATTAATATCATTTGGTACTTATAAATTAGATCATAAGAAAACAATGTGAAATCCATTACATAACTTAATTGGCCACTTCAGATTTTCTACCATATAGTTTCGGGTCAGCCTTGCATAATTAATCTGATAGGGTAAATGACAAAATTAAGCAACACTTTCTTCCGGAAAGTTGTTCTACAGTGTATTAAGTTTCTAACGCCTCAAAAATCATTCAATTTGATTTAGTATTCAATGAGTTATACACAAAATACTACAAACTGTTCACATTTGAACTTTCAGCTAGTACATGATCATACCCTTTAATTACACAACTCATATCTCTCAGCTCAGATATCCAAAAATTACAAACTTTATATCAATTTAAAGATAAAAGAATAAGCTACAACTTTGTTGAAGACAACTTAGCCTAATTAGGCCCACATCAATCCAGTTTATTCAATAACCACAGGACATAATTTCTGTCCCTGACAGTGCTTCAACTTAAGCTACAACTCACTTACATGCCAATTTTGAAAATCATAGAGACATAATTAAAATTCGACCTCTTCACCAAAATTGTATAAATATGTCTCTAATTTAATATGATTTAAAAACGAACTTATTCAGAAATCTACAGCTCAATTTATAATTAGAAAACCGAATCATGATCATGAAAATTTTCCAGGTCATAACATTCTAGCAAACTTCCCAACTTTCATCCTATCAATCACTTTCAAATTAATTCAGATAGCTCTAAATTTTTGTGAGGAGAAAGAAAAATGTCTTAGGAATCCATTGGTCCAAGTTTCACGTTATTTGGAGTTCGGATGAAAAATTTATAGGCAAAAAACTTAGGATTGTTCAATGAAAACTCTAGTTTTTATCTCACCATCACCTCTTCTCTCTCTAGCACGCCCACTTCATCATCTTCACCAAACCAGACCACCGAAATGCATTTCTCCTCTTCTTATTCTTTTTTTCATTCCTGTAATCATAACAAAGATATATGCTGCATAAACTATATATTTGTTTTACTTCCATCTCAAAAGAACCCCTCACAACTAAATGCAAAATCCAAACTTTTATACCTACGTTATAAAAACTGCACTGTTTACGTGAGCATATCTTATTTTTCTGCATCTTTCCTTCCATCTTCATTCCATGTTCTTCTTCTTTTTTTGTTAATTCAATCCTTCTTAAAACACAAGACCATACCACTCTATATTGTCTTTAACTCTAACCTCACAAAATTTCATCAGTAACTTTTCCCAAACATTTATGCTTGAATATAGTGAAAACAGAGCATGTTCTAGCACTAGATATATGCTGTTACGTGTTCAACATATAATTTTCTCTCTTCTTTTTTTTCCTTCTCTCATCTGGAGTTTCCCATTTTCATTACAACTGACTAACAAACTCATTTTAGTTCCTTCAAATATTTCCAAAAACATTCACGTACAACATAAAAAAAACAGAGCATGAATACCGTTACCATCCAACCATTCTTTTCTAAAATCATCACAATCTTGATACACTTTCTGCTCATTCCCTAAATTCACAAAACTCATCAAACAAGTTATTCAACAACAAATCTCACTTCTTACACTCATGCATGCAATAAAAAAACAACATATCCATGGTTTGTAAATCTTCAGTTAATTCAATCATCACCGAAACCTCCATCCTTAAACTAGAGCATGCATGTATATATTTCTACTGCAGAAATACCATCAGAATAACTTACTTACAAGGTGTAAGAAACAAAGGCTAAGTGCAGAAACATAAACAATCGACTGGTTCAGTGTTTGATGAACAAAACAAAAAAAGAGCTTGGTGATGTTGGGGTTTACGGTGAAGAATATACATGAAGCTATAGGAATTTATTTTTATCAAAAACAAGAACACCTGTAGGCATAACACCGATCCACATGTCACCTATGCATGTGGGGCATTTGTCTACCTCTAAGACTGCCACATGTCACTCTTCCATTTGTCACCTTTTATTATTTTAAAAAAACTCCAAATTTTTCAATTTTTTTAATTACAAAAAATTTCGAAATAATAAGATGACTCTCCAAATAAATTTTCAACTCAAAAATAATTCACAAAAAATTTTAAAATATCCAAAATATACCGAAATTTTCGAAATTTCTAAAATTCACCAAAAATTCCAAAATAATAAACACACCATCAAGATAAATTTTTAACGCAAATAATCCACAATTCGCATTTTTAATCACATTTATAAATCAATTATACCTGAAAATGCCAATGAATGCATGTACAATTGTTTTTGTATATCAAAATAAATATTCACGTATGTTATACAATGATGCATGAGCATGAATTATGCTTTCTAATTTCTCATTAATCTCTAATAAACACTATTTTAATCTTAATTCAAGTGATGGGATGTTACAGGAATGGCGCTAGGAAACTTGGATTGGTTGCGGCGAAGGTGAAGTGAGAAGGATGAAAGTGAGAGAGAAAGAAGAAGGAGTTGGTAGGTTTAGAAGGATGGAGGGTGGAAATGACGAAAAAGATAGAGGGCAGAAGAAAGGTCCGAAGAACATTAAGGGCAAACGAGACATTTCATTAGGAAAAATTCGCACAGAAAGGATGTTCGCCGCAGTGAAAGAATTAAAGGGCGTCGCGGCGAAATTGCGTGAAGGAGTTGTGTCGCGGTGAAGGATGAGGTCGCCGCCGCAGCTTATTATACCATACCGCAACAAAATTTTCCCGATTGACAAAAAGAAAAGAGAAACACAAGTTCTAATGGATCCTTAGCTCATATGCAACTCTACCAATACAAAACAAAATACAACACACCATTTACACCAATTCATTCTATCATTCAAGATGTATCATGCATCCACAAAGATTCAGAATTTAAAGGGAAATTGAATTATTAAAACAACTAAACTTAAGTCCTACTAAAGCTAAACCTAATCCTACTGATTAAGTTTCTCCCCCACACTTAGTCAACATACTCATGCTTAATAATATCATTCCATCTTCAATCAATATGAACAAATATATTGTAAGTGAAGGAAGAGAAACAACTTGGTGCTTAAGGTGGGTCTTTTAGCTCCTGATGGACGTTTGGCTCGTACTCATGCTTTGGGAGGCAAATTGACTTCCTTCTAGCTCCATGCCAACGTCCGCACTCCGTAGTCCACCTGAAACATCAGCAACAAATACTCTCTCCAAGGAATCATAAGTCAAGGGATTCATGGCTCCTTCAAAGTCAATGCATGCATCATCAACAGCCATATCATGCACATTAACTCCTAGAAGTGAATGGTACTCATGGGGGTGCTTCATAGCTTCATACATATTGAAGCTTACCTGTTGATCGCCTACCTCTATGGTGATCTTACCTTCTTTCATGCTGATCATCGTACTAGCTGTCCTTAAGAATGGTCGCCCGAGAATTAAGGAAGTATCCTGCACAACTTCAGAAGACATATCAAGTACATAAAAATCGGCTAAAAATACCAAACCTTTTACCTGAAACAAGATGTCTTCAATAATTCCCACTGGATGCCTAAATGATCTATTAGTCAATTGTAACACAACAGATGTGGGCTTAATACTCTTTACTCCTAAGGATTGGTAGACAGACTTAGGCATCACATTAATTGCGGCCCCTAGATCTAACAAAGCTCTTCCTATGGTAACTTTCCCTTTAGTGCAAGGATGGTGAAAGATCCAGGGTCTTGATATTTCACAGGTATTTGGGGTTTGAACAAGGCTGACACATTCGAGCTCACTTGGACTCTCTCATTAGGCCTAAACTTCCTCTTGTTTATGTACAAGTCCTTAAGGTATTTAGCATAGGTCGGGCAAGGGAACGTTGACTTCTACTTTTCCAAATAGATCAATTATATCCTTTTCATGCTTAATTTCAGTCATACGTTTGCTCATTAAATATGAATTTGGAAAAGGCAGATCTTGAAGATTTACCTCCTTACCTTGGCTGTCTTCCTTGCTTGATTCTCCATGCTCTTGTGTTGGTGCCTTTTCTTTTGAAATAGCTGAAGTAACCTACTTGTTCTTCGATGTTGATTTTCTTCCTTTCAATACTGATTCTTCCTTGCCACTCTCAGATTTCTTGACCTTTTCCTTCGGTAGAGGTGCTTCCTAACTCTCAACTTCCTTATCACATGCTTCCTCTTCTCGATTATCAAACCTCACTTGTTTTCCACTTCAGAGAGCAATTGCGTTGAGGCTTTTGGATTCATCACAATGTTAGAAGGAATTGTTCCACTATTTCTTGCTTGGTTCTCACTCATGTTATTGGACAAATGAGTGATATATGAATAGATATTTTCTGCTTTGGTCTCCCATTGTTCCATTCTCTTTTCCAAAGCATTGAATCAAGCAGCGGTTCTGGAGGAATCCTGTTAAATGAGGTTTGCTATGGCATTGAATTGATTGTTGTTCAAATTCCTTTCCTCCTTCATCAAAGTCATCATGTTGTGAAGCAGTTGATTAGTGTCCTTTTAGCTGGGACTGTGAGAGCTTGTTATTGGTTAGGGAACTGGTTAGTAGAAGTACCAGCTTCTCCTCCTTGTTGAAATCTATTCGAAGCTCTACCCTCTTCATTTCTCCAACTAAATCTGGGATTAGCCTTCCAGCCCTCATTGTAAGTGATGGAGTAAAGGTCCCATTTCTGGTTTGGTCTTCCTGGATACGCTGCGGACACCTGCTCACACCGTCCTGGGTATACACTAGATATGTGCATAATCGACCCACAAGTGTCACAATTGGGTGCTGTAAGATCCACAGAAGATGATGGGCACTGCACATTCAGGTTCTTTAATGCGACAGTGATGAAAGATAATTGCGATGTGATCAGATTTTCCAATGAGTCCACCTTCGACTCCAAACTCTCCATTCTCTTAACTTGAGTTGTTAAATCTCCTAGTTCATGCACTCCTCTAGAATCTCTCTCATACTATACTATTGATGATTCAGGGCCATCTTCTTTATCGAATCCCATGCTTCCGAAGCCGTTAGATCAATCAAAGATCCTCTCTATGCTGCATCCAACATGCCTTTCTCTTGACATTTCAACCTATCATAAAAGTATTGGACTAACTGCTCATCAGGAATTTGGTGATAGGGGCATCTTGATAGAAGATCTTGGAAACGATTCCAATTATTGTAAAGAGATTCATCATAATCTTGGTGAGCTGAATAAATCTCCTTCCTCATTAATGAAGTTCTTGAGGATGGAAAATATTTCTCCAAGAAGGCTTTCCTCAAATTGGCCCAGCTGTGGTAAGCATTTTTCACATGCCTCGGGAGACTCATGTACCACTCCCGCGCTTTCCCTTCTAGGGACAATTGAAAAACTTTCCACAGAACTTGATCAAGTGAGTCTCCCACAGGTTTCATACTCTAACAGATCATAGACAGGGATTGCAGATGCATATAGGGATCCTCTCCTACCAAGCCATGAAATTTAGGAAGGGAATTAATCAATAATCCTTTCACTTGAAAATTAACAACAAATTTAGGGCAAGCAGCAGTAAATGGATCATAATTCACATCAGAAGTTTTCACTTCCCTAATAGTTCTACGTCTTTGATTCCCATTATTCTCTCTTACTCTCTTATGCTCACCATTTCCTCCATTATCTCCATTTCTAGGTTGAGTTGCATGAAAGTTGGGATTTTGTAGGAAAGCGGGGTTCTCAGCCATGATCACTCTCTCTCTCGACTCACTTATACTAATTGGCTGGCTTGATTCTTCTTCTTCAACTACCCTACTTCTCTCTTGTTCTTTCCTCTCTTTCCTAAGCTTCCTTAAGCGTCTCTCAATTTCTGGTTGGAAAGGAACAAGTCTAGTTCTATGGGGCATGCACAAGAACAATTTCAAAGAAAAAGAATTATAACAAAATTGACTGACAAGCACACAAAATCAAATAAAAGGTGAAATGTGAAGGATGCGAGTGTATGGAGTGTAAAAGTATGTACGTGGATGTGTATGTATGGAAAAATGCTAAGTATGGAAAATCAAAGTATGCAAGTATGCTCTTTTGGGTTTTCAAAATGTATTCTATGTAAAGAGAAATAAAAAACTTATACTATTGACAAGTGTGAAAAATTAAACTATTCAAAATGTAATGTAAAAGAAAAGGTTCCTATTATCAACTACAGTTGAAAATGACAACGGCTAACCTAAAGAAAACCAATTGCTTGGTTCTCCAGCTACCGTGCCATTTTGATCGACTAGTTTGATCTTTAGGTTAATCCCTTAGAAACCAAATCAAAAATTTAATTCCAAGGATTGCAATATAAGATGCAACCTCAGGTCGTCTCACTTTATCGAAACCTAGCGCAAATGATCTAAGCTAGCCTAATTGTGAAAAATGCAAACTAAATTGATAATAGTGGGGTTTTGGATCATTAGTAAAACTTAACTAAATTGACTAATTGAAAGAAAAAGTATATAAAAGTATTCTTTTGGATTTTTGGGAAGCAAAATTAAAACTCAAACAATGATCAAATTGATAAAATCCTCTTGAAAACGATGCTTTAGCTATCATAGTTCAAAACAAATCTTGTTGGGAGAAAAAATCACTAAGTTACCAAATGATGCACCTTAAAGAACCCTTTTAAGTCCAAGGTTTTAATCAATGAACTCCATTTATCAAAACCTCGTTAAATGCATCTTAGTGTGTGTTAATGGATGAGCTAATGCAAGTGGTCAATATGGATCAAGCTTAGTCTCCATATCAAACACAACTAGGTAGATAAAAGAGAGTTAACACAATCACCATAAAGACATATATGAAACTTCATATATTAAGC
>JANIPN010000006.1:47798697-47809340 GCA_027478595.1 Erythroxylum anguifugum
GTCAGTTTTTGTGAAGTATGAATAACCTGAAATATTAACAGGAGACCTTTCCCCAAGTTCAAGTGAATATAAATCAGAATCAAAGGAATTCTCTTACAAGTCAATTTCAGGGCATGCATCATCAAAAACAACATTAAGCATATTAACTCCTAGAAGCAAATAGTCCTCATGGGGGTGCTTTATAGCTTCATACATATTGAAGCTTACTTGTTGATCGCCTACCTCCATGGTGATCTTACCTTCTTTCATGCTAATCATCGTACTAACTGTTTTTAAAAAGGATCCCCCGAGAATTAAGGAAGTATCCTGCACAACTTTAGAAGACATATCAAGTTCATAAAAATTAGCAGGAAATACCAACCTTTTACCTGGATCAGGATGTCCTCAACAATCCCAACTGGATGCCTAAATGATTTATCAACCAATTGTAATATAACAAATGTGGGTTTGATACTCTTTACTCCTAAGGATTAGTAGACAGATTTAGGCATCACATTAATAGCAACCCCTAGATTCAACAAAGCTCTTGCTATAGTGTATGGAATGGTGAAAGATCCAGGGTCCTGACATTTCACAGGTATTTAGGTTTGAACAAGGCTGACACATTCTAGCTCACTTGGACTCTTTCATCAGGCCTAAACTTCCTCTTATTTGTACATAAGTCCTTAAGGTATTTAGCATAGGCTGGAACCCTTTTCACTAAATCAAGCAAGGGAATGTTTACTTCTACTTTTCCAAATAGATCAATTATAGCCTTTTCATGCTTAATTTCAGTCATACGTTTGCTCATTAAATATGAATTTGGAAAAGGAAGGTCTTGAAGATTTACCTCCTTACCTTGATCGTCTTGCTTGCTTAATTCTCCATGTTCAGCTCTTTCCTTGGAACTCTCTGAAGTAGCTCCCTTATTTTTCGATGCAGACTTCTTTTCTTTCAATAATGATTCTTCCTTGACACTATCAAATTTCTTGATTCTTTCCTTCAGTAGAGGTGCTTCTTCACTCTCAATCTCCTCATCACATGCTTCCTCTTCTTGATTATCAAACGTCACTTGTTTCCCACTTCGAAAAGCAATTGCGTTGAGGCTTTTTGGATTCATCACAGTGTTAGAAGGAATTATTCCACTGCTTCTCGCTTGGTTCTCACTCATGTTGTTAGACAATTGAGTGACATATGAATTGATATTTTCTGCTTTGGTCTCCCATTGTTCCATTCTCTTTTCCAAAGCATTGAATCGAGCAGCAGTTTTGGATGAATCCTGCTGAATGAGGTTTGCTATGGCACTGAATCGATTGTTGTTCAAATTCCTTTCCTCCTTCATCAAAGTCGTCATGTTGTGAAGTAGTTGATTGGTGTCCTCCTTTGCTGGGACCGTCAGAGCTTGTTGTTGGTTGGGGAACTGGTTAGTGGAAGTTCCAACTCCACCTCTTTGTTGAAATCTATTCAGAGCTCTACCCTCTTCATTTCTCCAACTAAATCTAGGATTAGCCTTACATCCCTCATTGTAAGTGTTGGAGTAAGGGTCCCATTTTTGGTTTGTCCTCCTTGGATATACTACGGACACCTCCTCATACCGTGCTGGGCATACACTAGATATGTGCATAACTGACCCACAAGTATCACAACTGGGTGCGGTAAGATCCATAGAAGATGATGGGCGTTGTACATTCAGATTCTTCAATTCAGCAGTAATGAAAGATAATTGCAATGTGATTCTATTTTCCAATGAGTATTCCACCTTCGACTCCAAACTTTCCATTCTCTTAGCTTGATCTGTTGAAGCTCCTAGTTTATGCACTCCTCTGGAATCTCTCACACTATACTGTTGATGATTCACATCTATCTTCTTTATCAAATCCCATGCCTCCGAAGCCGTAAGATCAATCAAAGATCCTCCCAATGCCGCTTGCAGCATACCTTTCTCTTGAATTTCCCATCATAAAAGTATTGTACTAGCTGCTCATCAGGAATTTGGTGATGGGGACATCTTGATAGAAGATCTTGGAAGCGATTCCAATAATCGTAAAGAGATTGATCATAATCTTGGTGAGCTGAATAAATCTCCTCCCTCATTGATGAAGTTTTTGAGGCTGGAAAATATTTCTCCAAGAAGGCTTTCCTCAAATTGGCTCAGCTGTGGCAGGCATTTGCCACATGCCTCGAGAGGCTCATGTACCACTCCCGTGCTTTTCCTTCCAGGGACAAATGAAAAACTTTCCACAGAACTTGATAGAGCGAGGCTCTCACTGGTTTCATACTCTGATAGATCATAGACGGGGATTGTAGATGCATATAGGGATCCTCTCCTACTAAGCCGTGAAATTTAGGAAGGGAATTAATAAATATTCCTTTCACTTCAAAATTAGCATCAAAATTAGGGCAAGCAGCAATAAATGGATCATAGTTCACATCAGAAGTTGTCACTTCCCTAATAGTCCTACGTCTTTGATTCTCATTATTCTCTCCTACTCTCTCATGCTCACCATGTCCTCCAATATCTCCATTTCTAGGTTGGTTTGCATGAAAGTTGGGATTTTGTAAGAAAGCGGGGTTCTTAGCCATGATCACTTTCTCTCTCGACTCACTTCCACTAGTTGGTTGGCTTGATTCCTCTTCTTCAACTACCCTACTTCTCTCTTGTTATTTACTCTCTTTTCTAAGCTTCCTTAAGTGTCTCTCAATTTTGGGTTGGAAAGGAACAAGTCTAGTTCTACGGGGCATGCACAGAAACAAATTCAAAGAAAATGAATTGTAACAAAATTGACTCACAAGCACAAAAAATCAAATAAAAGGTTAAATGTGAAGGATGCGAGTGTATGGAGTGTAAGAGTATGTATGTAGGTGTGTATGTATGAAAAAAAAACGCTAAGTATGGAAAATGAAAGTATAAAAGTATGCTCTTTTGGGTTTTCAAAATGTATTCTATGTAAAGAGAAATTAAAAACCTATACTATTGTCAAGTGTGAAAATTAGACTTTCCAAAATGAAAATGTAAAAGAAAAGGTTCCTATTATCACAACAGTTGAAAATGACAACGACTAACCTAAAGAAAACCAATTGCTTGGTTCCCCGGCAACGACGCTATTTTGATCGACTCTTATTTAATCTTAAGATTAATCCCTTGGAAATCGAATCAAAAATTTAATTCCAAGGATTGCAATATAGGATGCAACCTCGGCTCGTCTCTCTTAATTGGAACCTAGTGCAAATAATCTAAGCTAGCCTAATTGTCGAAAATGCAAACTTTGTTGATAAAAAGGGGGGTTTGGATCATTGGTGAAAACTTTACTAAATTCACTAATTAAAAGAAAAGTATATAAAAGTATTCTTTTGGATTTTTGGGAAACAAAATTAAAACTCAAATAATGATCAAATTGATAAAATTCTCTTGAAAATAAGCTTTGGCTATCATAGTTCAAAACAAATCTTTTGGGAGCAAAACCACTAAGTTTTCGAATGATGAATCTTAAAGAACTCTTTAAGTCCAAGGTTTTAGGTTTTGATCAATGAGCTCCATTTATCAAAACCTTGTTAAATGCATCTTAGTGTGTGTTAATGGATGAGCTAATGCAAGTGGTTAATATGGATCAAGCTTAATCTCAATATCAAATACAACTAGGTAGATAAAAGAGAGTTAACATAATCACCACAAAGACATATATGAAACTTCATATATGAAGCATTCAAATTCTACATAAGCAAATCCATAACACAAAACATTGTTCAACACTTAATTAAACTCTAATCAAGCAAATCTAACTACAAGGCAATAAACCCTAACTCAGAAGTTCATAATAATGTAGTTAAAATTGACAATGTATAACTACTCCCCTTTGAAGCCCATCGAACTCAAGCCATCGCTACATCTTCAAGAGGAATCGGTGTTCTAGCTGAGCATAACGTCGGGAACCCTCACAACTGTAAAGACACCGAGACTATCCATGGCGATGACAGCAGATGATGACGGCGAGGATGGAAAATGGATGGAATTTTACGGATGAAGGTCGAAAGTGAGAGAAGGATGATGTGTGTGTGTCGGCCCTCTTCTCCTCTCCACCGATGATGCCCTCATAACCTAATTTAGTAGGTTTATAAGTAATGGATCGATGGGTCGGGTCAAACAGTGAGAGAATTTTCCAAATTTGGTCCGGGTTTTTGACAATTCGTCGCGGCGACAAGCAAGTTGCGCCGCAACGTACGTTTATTGGATCCTTTGCTGTGGCGAAATAATTAATTTACGCCGTGGTGAGCTTTTCCTTCATGTTTCGCTGCGGCGGCAGGTCTGGTTTACCGCGGTGAACACCCTATAGCTCACATCCTTATATTGACTCCATTTCAGCCCATTGACTCCTTTTTCCTTGAGGCTCCTACAATCAAAAATAGCAATTTGCAATATCAATTGCCCTTACAAAAATTAATAATGCAATTAATGTCAATTTGTAACAATTTTTAATACCAAATGACATAAAATACACGCACACACTCAAGGACTAATTTAAACACAAAATCAAGAATTAATAGTCAAAAAGTATATTAAAACCCAAGAAAGTGTTGCCAATTTATATGATAAACTTGGGCTCAATCACCTACTTTATCTTATTTTTAAATGACACTTATAAATGCATATAATAAGTAATCAATCATTGACAAACCTTTATTTCGCTTGTTTGAGAGAAACATATCTTGAATTAAATATACCTTCAGGAGATCTATATAAAGTGAGTTATCTTTGTTGCTTTCTATTATTACCAAGAAATATTCTCTTAACTTCTCATATTGTGTTCCTTCATCTCCAACTAGAAAAAAGTAAGACATGCCTCTTTTGTCTATATGTTTTAATATTTGAAATTTCTTCTTAATAATAATCTAAAATAGAACCTTCTAATCCTAAAATTTGCCATCTAGGATTGTCCCTAAAGTATGCCACCTACTTATTAGCAATCTACTCATAATCAATATTCTTGCTATCAAATGTTCTACCATAAGTATGGGTGTCTTGAAATGCCTTCATTTGAAATTCATGGCCATTTTATATAAGGCTTGATGTATTCTTTACATGTATTTTTTTTTGCACTTCAAAAGTAACTAGTGAAATTTCATTTTTAATATAAATATAGTCAAACCACATTTAGGTTCTCATGTTCTTTAACACCTTTTTGAAAGTGTTTAGATAATTAAAACAACAATATTTTATTTAGAATAACTTTGTCATCATTTGAACTTAAAGTACTAAAGTGATGATCTTTTAGATTTTTCCTTTCATCGTTTAAACATCTATCTAGGCTACCATATCTGTGTCATCAATTTCAATCTCATTATCTGTTAAATCAACATTCTTAACACTCATGTAAGGTCATTCTTCTTCTATGTCATATTCAAAATCAAAAATATTATCACCAATTTTTTAACTTGAATACCCTAAGTCACTGAAATATGTTAATTGTCATATGCTAGGTCTTCTAAATTATTAGGTGTTTTGGGGTCTATTTCAATGGTTGCTATAATAGCTATCTTAGTGGGTGCCTCAATTGGTGTATCACTAGGTAGCTCAATGAGTGCCTTAGTGGGTGCCTCAATAGATTTTCAACATTTACTTTAGTAGTTGCTTCATTTGTTGTTACAATGGAAACTTTAGTCACTAATTCAAAAGGTTTCCCAATGGGACCTTAAATGGTTGCTTCAATGGCCACTTAAACATTTACTACAGCAGCTACTGCAATAGGTGCTTTAGTGCAGTTCTGCAACCATTATCCTTAATTACTTCAATAAGTATATTTATTATAAAGTCATTAATTGTGCATAATTTGGGATACTTCTCTTTATCCTAACACACTTTTCTTCAGTTTTCTTTCTTCAATTATTTGATTAATATCCTTACATCATGATTATCTTGTAATGGCCTTAAATCATCTTCAAATGATTTATATATAAATATATATATAAACTCCCATTCTTTCCTATACCATAATATTTTAGCAATAAGATTGAAGTCAACCAAGTTTATTTCATCCACCTTAATATCACTCTACCTTCATATCTCATATCTGGTAGCAACCATATTTCAAATAGTACTTATGACAATGTTATAACACAAGTTATCATACGTCATTCATGCTAAACATTTAACAATGCTAAGAAACAAAAAACGCATTAGATATTTGTATTAGTTATGTTTTCACTTTAAAATTCTAAATAGCTTTTTAAATTATTATAATTGGAATTCTCGTCAAATGATGCAATGAAAAAAAGCATCACTCTCCATTATCTCTTACCCCATCCTCTTCTCAAAGCCTTTCCTTCTATAACCTCCCTCACTAATAGATCCTCCAAGTAAAATGCTTATGCATTAACGGCACGAAGATTTACTATACAGGTTACTTTATATACTCATCATTGTATTGTAAGATGAGTTATTGCTCACGAAACTATATTCTCTATTGGAGATTATGGTGTGGAACATCCATATATTCTTTTGTATATGTCTAATAAGTAGGGGGAAACACCATTGAAAAACTGAAGGAGGTTAATTATTTCGCAAACTTTCCGCAAATTTCTTTGGCACCAACAAAATAAAAACAAGCAAAACTGAAATAATAAAAACACCAGAAATTTGGTAACGCAGTTCGGCACACCTTGCCTACGTCTGCAGGCCCTCACCCAGTTTAATAACTTTCACTGAAGTACAATAGATTTACCCAAGGCTTTACTGAGCCGACACCACTCAACCTTTGACAATATCTCTTAACCTCATTTCTCGTGAAAGAATTTCACACCCAATAGTACGACCACCTCATACTAACCTCAATAGAGGATTTTCTCAACAATATTCAATAATAAAGATAACAAATAAACAACTCAAGTGATCAATCAACTAAGAACAAAATAATACACTTGAGATAAAAAAGAAGACTTTCCTGTATATTTGATCTTCTTGAAATAACCCGGTTGAAACTCTTCACCATAGCCGATTCTTTCTTCATAAAACAAATCACCACAACCACGACTTATCAAAAAGAACATAGAATCACTTTAGTTATCTCATCATAAGAATAATACCTGCAACATCAAAACATATGCATACCAACCTTTGCTCACAAATTAATTTCACTGTGGCTTAAAAATCAACTCCACAGTCACCACAACTGATGCACTACACCTTGGCCATTTTTTCGTAACTTTGCAATCTACGCAGGCCAATCCACCAAAACACACTCACTATTTGATTAAACAATTAACTCTCTAGAGTCCATCTCACACATGCATCTTCACCCTTTGTCGTACATACACTCACGTGGTTTTGGAAGACTTCTTCATTGATGAGGAGATGTGATAAATTGTGCTACCATAGATCAAATCTTCAATCAATTGATAATCCTCAAATCTTCAATCAAATTTAGTCATATGTCCAGCCATATTATAATTCCTACTATAAATCAAAGATGTGGGCAATATCCATTATAGAGATTCATGGCAGCTGCTCATAATCAACATGTATGACACAAACTCAATTAATTAGAGAGAGTCCACCTACACCAAGCAATTTGCAATTTTCAATTTACCAAAACTCAACAACCATCTCAATACCGTATACAACATATGCATAAATCCTTCACATAATAAGAGTCCAACTTCAACTAAGAGTCCCACTTAAAATAGAATTTTATCACAATTGAACCATTATCCAAATACCTTTTAAATCCAAGTCAATATCTAACTAATATCTTATACGTCCAATTAATAAATAATGTCAAAACATATATCCTAACAATCTCTCCCTTTTTGGCATTTTTGTCACAAACATGAAACTCCCCCTAAATAACATAATTGGACATATAAGTAAATACTTCTTCTTGATCAAACATCAAGTTCCAAAGAACATAAAGTTTATCCAATCATCCAAATTTCTCCCCATTGGGACAAAAAGATGCCAAAAAGCACGACGAATAGTCACGCATATACCTTAAAATCTCCCCCGAAATGGAACATTCATCATAAACAATATGATGTCTCCTCTTTGGGACAAAAAAAATCATAATAATCACAAATAGATGCAGCGGAAGAATCATAAGCACGCCAAGAAGAAAAATTACCACCATTCAAAACATTGAGAGATATGCCCAAAGGATAGAGAGATACCCGAGAGAGATCCATACCGATAAGAGAGCTGAGTAGTCTTCAGTGGAGCCAAATAGAAATCATAGTGCAAACTAATAAAAAGATGGTACGACAATAACAACATAAAACTAAAGAACTAAAAAAAACAAATCTTTCCTCTCCTTTTATTTTTTTCTTTTTTTAACAACACAAAAAAACTTTAAAAATGTAAAGCATACTGTCCCTGTGTCCCTTGAAAAATCTCAAACCTGGTGTTTTTCTTTGGCTCAAATAAAAATGTGCAACACAAATAGCCTATAAGTTCTTGATAATCAACCCTTTTTCTTTCTCTTGTTTTTCTTCTTTCGCTCACATCTCCAAAAACATTTTCTGCTGGATGATTTCTTCGGATTCGAGATGAAGAACCTCGGTTCAAATCAGCTTCAAACCTGGTGTTTTTCTTTGGCTCGAATGAAGATGTGCAACACAAATAGCCTATAAGTTCTTGATAATCAACCCTTTTTCTTTCTCTTGTTTTTCTTCTTTCACTCACATCTCCAAAAATATTTTATACTGGATGATTTCTTTGGATTCGAGATGAAGAACCTCGGTTTAAATCATCTTCCATTGTTTTAGTTGGTTTTCAAACCTGGTGTTTTTCTTTGGCTCGAATGAAGATGTGCAACATAAATAGCCTAAAAGTTCTTGATAATCAACCCTTTTTCTTTGTCTTGTTTTTCTTCTTTTGCTCACATCTCCAAAAACATTTTCTGCTGGATGATTTCTTCAGATTCGAGATGAAGAACCTCAGTTCAAATCAGCTTCCATTTTTTTGGTTGGTTCATCATCCGAAGTAAATGAAAGTTCTTCAGTTCGTGCAGTTACTTCCTCAACAGTAACTAACTGCAAATCTGGGCAATTTCTTGTTTTTCCTTCACTATATATTTGTGCTTATACTTGACCCTTTCTAATCCAAGCTTGCTTCGATATCATGGGATGCTACTGAAAATTTAATGGAGAGTGTCTAGATTTTTGGTTTTGTCTTCTTTGAAACAATATCTGTAGTAACATCTTGGCCTTATATGTCTAATGACTCCACAAAAATGACAAGTGGGTATAAATCTTCAATTCTTTCTCGATGTTTCTTCTTCTCAGAAAGATTTGGATATGCCATCTTTTTTCTCATTCATTTTAGAGCACTCACCCTTATAGCCAATGCTTTGAAGATCCCCTTTAACTTTACCAATTTTCAATAATTTTTCTAGCTTTTCGGTACCTCCATTTAACATTCTCAATCCCTTTTCGGTACTTACTAATTTCATTCTAGCTTCACCAAGCTTATCCGACATGAACATCAGCTTCTTTTCTAACTCTCGTATAGTGTTCTTCATGGAAAGATTCTCTTCCTTCAGTCTTTCATTCTTTCTACATATTTTCACTCATTTTTTGTACATTAGTTCGTAAGCCTCGTAAATATTCCCCTTTTTGTCATCTAGGCCACTTCCATCACTGTCATAATCTGATAATAGGTCTTGAGATGAGTTGTTTTCAAAATTTTCTGATTTTTCCTCTTTTCGATCTTCAGCTACTTCCTTCTCAATTACTATTAAGCAAGTAACTGGACTTTTGCTATGTAAGGCAACCACCGTAGCACCATTCACTATTTCTTCTTCACTTCCGAATTCGTTATTGCTCCAGGTGCTTGTATAGGATTTTCCTTTTCTCTTCTTCATGGTATTAGCACACTCCGCTTGAACATGTCCGAAGCCTTGACACTCATAGCATTAAATTCTCTTTACCTTTCTTTCTTCTTTTTGAGTTTTGGCTTGTTTGAAGTTGTTGTTCGATGGACTCCCACCATTTTGCCTAAACTCGAGTCTGATCCTTTTTCATTCTCTTCAGCCACTTACTGAACTCTTGTGTTAATAGCTCTATATCCTCATTCTCATCGGATTCGTGTTTCAAGTTATTCACACTCTTACTAGTTTCTACCTATAGTGCCAATCCTTTGCTTCTTTCTTGCTTACCCTTTAAAGATTCATCTCGAAGTTTGTAAGGATTCCAATAACTTTTTCCAATTACAAATTATCAATATCGTGGGCCTTCTTTGTTGCACCCCGATTTTATTTATTGATTTAATTGTTTTATTATTTTTAGAGTTGAGTCATTAAATTTGCAAGTATGAATGGGGTATTGGAAGTTGAATTAAAGGTTAGAATGAAGTGCTAGAATTAAATTAGATTAAGGAGTTAAGTGGCTTAAAGGAGTAGAGCCATAAAAGACAAAAGAAGGTCAAAATAGGAAAGTCCAAGTTAGTGAGGGGCAAAATTGGAAGGAATAGGCTATTGGTGTTTTAAATTAGAAGAAAAAGTGAGAGATGTCGTGAGTGGGAGAATAGAAGAAGAGAAAATGTGAACTAAAGAGAAGAGGAGAAGAAAATTCGAAAAAAGCTAGGAAAAAGGAGGAAAAATTAAGGAAAGAAGAGAAGAATCAAGCTTTTAAAGGTAAGTTTTCATCTTTCTTATGCTAGGTTCAAAAAGGGGATTAAA
>JANIPN010000006.1:47816861-47842002 GCA_027478595.1 Erythroxylum anguifugum
CGTTGCTTCTCTTATATCTTGAATTGACTTTGAATCTTCAATACCATATTTGATAAAATCTTCTAGTATCTAGATGTTAAGACAAATGAACATATCAGGGAGATAATTGTGATTTGTAAGATCCTTCCAGATATTGTAGAATCATTTCTAATAAATCAGATAAATTCATAAGGAAGGTTTCTGCAAAGAAGGAAGCATTTATCATATGATTTTATTAACCCATTAGCAATAGAAGGAAATAAATCCAATTTGAAAGGTCATCATCAAAATCATTAAGTCTTAAGCTAACAATCTCTCCTTTTTTGTTATGACAAGCAATAATAGATATATTTTCAAAATTCAAACAAGAATTCAAGATAAACATATCAGCTTTATAAGTTCTTATTGAATAGAAGGAGCCTTTTTTTCTTTAGTAAGGAGCCTATAGTTAACAAATTATAGTTTTAACTTCACATATTCAGTTAGTAACATATATCTCAAATCATGCTCACAAATCATGCATGTAAATATCATCAACTTTCAGCAAAATATATCGTCGTTTTAATTCTCCCCCTTTGTTATTATATAAAAATATAGGGAAAAGAACTAAATAGCCACAAAATATCACAAGTATGTAAGAATAAACTAGGCAAAAATATATCTTCATCTTAAATATTTTCCTTTTTCGAAGTTATTCTCAAGTAGAAAATTGCTTAAGCTTTCATATCATGCTCAAGGAGCCTGTTTTAGACCATATAGAGCTTTAGCTAACTTTATCACATAATCCAGATGATCTCCATCTTCGAAACTATTTTCGTCACAGAAATCTTCAAATATTTTGTCATATGTCTCAAACACCCACTATCAACTATCTATTAATCTTCTCTCTTTCCAGTATAAGTAGTTGTTTCCATTGAAGTAAGGGAGCTTTAATACAGACTATTCTTTAAGGCTTCTCAAGCTGTTTGCCATTATCTATCACGTGCTATAAAACACAAAAATATAAAACCTAATTGTGATGCCAAATGATAAAGCAAACACACGCAAGAGATACTTTTAATTCGAATAAAATGATAAGGGAATGTCGAAGTTTAAAACAACAATAGGAGCCTGCAAAGTAAGAGGAGCTTGTTATGCGATCGGACCCTGTTTAAGCAATAGAAACCTGTTAAATGACAGAAGCCTGTTAAACGACAGGAACCTGCTAAAGGATAAATCCAGTTAAGATAATTTAAAACAGAAGACGCTTGTTAAAAGGAAAAGAACCTCTTGTAAATTGAAAACAAAAAGAGCCTATTATAAAAGTGAAGGAGTCTCTTGCATAATCAAATCAACAATACTGGGCTAAAAGAAAACAAAGTGGATCTCAACTTTTAAACACTATTTAAAAATGGTAAATTCACTATTATATCTTCAAGAAGGATCTTCCAAGACCAAGAGTAGGGAATCATGGTACAATCTAATTTGATGCGAGTACATGCTTCTTAGAGCTTCAGTAACCTTAAGGAGAGCTATCAAGAATAGATTGCCGACAATTGACAGATTGAAAAAGTATATGGCAATACCAAACATATTTGCCTTATGCAGATAGAAGCAAGAAAATTTAACTCACTTATTCCTTAAATCTTGGTTTACTCAATCATTTTGTAAAGGCATTAGAAGGAGATGCTTGCTGGAAAACCAACCAGAGGAATTGGATTAGATTATGATTTGGTGCTCGAAATTATGCATGCATTACAAAGCCAAACGATGGTGCTTCTTTATTGCTTTATCATACCTTGTATAAGCCTCAAAGTCAAAACATATTCGAGTCACGCTCGGAAAGGTCGTTGCTGGCGTAAGATGCCTAATTAATCCGTTTATAAATTTATAGAGTTGAAAGCTTGAATTTTGGAGACTGCAATTTATCCATAATAACCGAAAGGAAAAGGCTCTCATGGTCAGCTTAGTGTGTGTCCAGCTGACACAACAATTATCCTGGAAAGGTTCATCATCAGGGAAATCTTTTCAAATTTTTTGAGTCATCACAGGGTACGCAGTTACGATTGCCGCAGCTTTTTCTCTTCTCCCTAACCTGCGGGTTCTTTCTTGAACTGACTCAGATACGACCTTACTGGAGATGGCTCCATTAGATCTCCAAAATCAAATATCCATTCGAAGCACTGGTAACTACCAATGAGTTCAAAAGCATGGAATCCCGCAAAAGTTTCCCCAGCCCCCCTTGGAGATGTGAAGATCAGCATAACTGCATAATCAAACAGTTACCGTTGCGATCAAATTGATTGTTTGATCCTTGTAATTACCCCATGCTTATCAAACTTGGAGAGCGTTTGGTTTGACATTGCCGTTCTGTTAGCTTGCTGACTTCTTTACCGACTATTCTTCGCGTGGTTTTCAAATATTAGTCTAAGAATGAGAGATAATGATGAAAATTTTTCCCGCACTGAATTCAAAGGATCCAATTTCCCTTTAAAACTATACGATGCGGCTAAAAGACGCAATACAAATAACACGCAAATGTCGAATTCATTATTTGATATTACCCTGTTGCCTTATTTTAACCATTTGACAAGAGATTCATGAATCAAAACCCTTTTGGCCTTAATCTGGCTAGAACTGCAAATTTCTTTCTTTTCTTCTGTTTTCCTTGGCGCTTGCTTTAGCTCATGACTTATAGTCAATGTCTTCCAAGCTAGTCATTTCCTCTTTGTAAGGCATGTCATTGGTTCTTTACATCCCACATCCAGTATAATTGAAGAGTTCAATCACAAAAGCTAACAATATCCAAACGATTACCGTATGTAATGTTCCTACAGTAGGCTAGCTTAGGGCTAATGTGCATGTTGTTGAACTTTTCTTTCAAGTTCACTTTTATCAGCCCCCACCACCTTGTCAATCTCCTTGCCATTTTTAATGAAGAAAAAGGTAGGCACACTGCTAATATTCCAGCGTGCAGCAGCATCCTTAGCTTCATCTATGTCAAGTTTCAAGAAAACAGCTTTTGGGTACTTGGAAGCCAAACTTGTGAAAGCAGGAGAAATGAAACGGCAGGGTCCACACCATGTTGCTGTAAAGTATAGTATGGCAAGTCGTGACGTTCTTGAAGCAGCATTCAGCTTGGTTTCCAGTTCACTAGCAGAATGAATACCCATAACTTGTCCTGTTGGGTCATCAGCAGTAGGAAAAGAAATTTTGGTAACTTCTACTAGGCACCATTAAAATTTTTGATAAATTTCACATACTGGAAGAAACAAACAACATTAACGATCAAGCAATTTGTAGAGATTGAGAAGGTTTAAGGAGAACATTAAGGTTGCTCTTTTTAGGGTTTACATATAGAATATGTCATAAGACATAACAAAACAAGTCACTTAAGAAAAGGAACGATAAATTACAAAGTGCTAAATCCTATTAGAATTTTTTTATTTCAATGTCCAACTCTTAAAAACTTTTAATGAAGTGTCTAAATTTTTAAGAATTAAGACAATTCAATTATAGAAATTGTCTCGGCTAACATTTTGCTGATGTGAGTAACAGAACCCGTAAAACTAACATTTCGATGAAAATTCAATACAAGATCATTTTTAGTGTTCTTAAAATGATGCTTTGGTCCTAACTCAATTTTGGGTAGAGATGTGATGCTCCTTATTTATTCAATTTTCGTAATACTCTACTTCAATGAAAGAATAGTTCATATACGACAGGAACACATCTCGATCCAATACCATAAAACATGAAGTTATTATGCATATAAACCATTCTGAATTCTTGTTTCTAGTCGATGTGAAAATTTAACACTTAACATGCATAATAAAAGTTATTCCTCCAAAAGAAGCAGTGATCTTATGCAAATTCTTCTCGAGTTTTATTGACAATATAAACATGAAGAGTATCCAAAGCAAAAAAACTGGACATGTACAAGACACAGCATGCCACTGACAAATATACACACATCGAGAGTATGCAACAACTGGGGAATGTCTAATTACTTGAAATAGTTTCTTGCACACAGTAGTGTCAACTATTCCCATGGGATTATACATTCAAAGAACCAGTTAGAGTAGGAAATAGGAAAATTATGAAATATTCTAAGACCTATAGAAACAAGAAAACATTCTGAAATAGGAACTTGGAAGGTGAATCAAAACATCTATAAGACTAACATTGTTCATTGAAATAACAAGTCTTCTTTAACTGTTAAAGAATATTGTTAGAGACCAGTTTCTCTAACAGGGATTCAGCTCACACACAGTACCAACACAGCCAACAATCGCACACACACATAGCAGCAATAGAACAGAGACAAGAAGAAGAAATGGAGATGAAAGGAATATCGGCCACTATTATTTCCTAGCTAGATTTCGAGGGCTAGCAACCTCCACAATAGCTAAGCTTCGAGGGCTAGCTAACCTCCCCAATACAATCACCAAATCATAACCGAATGCCCATCCTCCTCCCCCTAACCCCCTTTTATTCTCTTCTTGTAACTAACTCTCACATGACTCACCTAATTTCCCACTTTACCCTCACCTATAACCTGTATTGCCTTATTTCGTATTCCCCCTCTATTGCTATATTTCTGCTAGTCTCAACAAATATCTGGCAGTTTAAGCTTCCAACTTCTATCTCCATCAACAAATAGTCTCTATCATGATCCTAAAGTTCCCACTTCTTTGCCATATCTTCATAATCTATCAAAACCACGTCGCTTCCTGACAATCCCTACCTAAGAATTTCTCTCTACCAAGAGATATTAAAAGAAAAAGAGACAGGTAACCATAAAAGACAAACAAAACACTTTTGACTTTTGAGCAAGCATACAAGGCTTGCCATTCAACCAACGGATTCAACACGTTACCCAACCCTGATTCAGAAATCTATTTGAAGTCTTTGTAAACATTGAACCACACTTTCTCCTGCCCCACGACGCAGCAGGAGGAAAAAAATAAGTAATAAAGTTTATTTTTTCAATTAAAAGAGCACCAGTCAAAAATGAAATAAAGTCTCAAGCTTGAGCAAATAATATATGAAGTATGATTATAAATTCAAGCACCTAGCATCCTCTTCTTAGATAATGAAGCTAGATATGCTATTGACGTAGAACAAATATAAGAATTATTAACTAGTAGCTAAAAATTACAAAATTTGAAAATATGGCTGATATTAATATGCTAGAATATCAATTTTTAATGTTGAATTTTGGCTACAATGTTGAAATTTCAGAGTTTGTATAGCTAAAATTTTAAGGTTTGATTGCTGGAAATTTAAGCATAGGAGTTTAGGGTTTAATAGGCTGAATTTAGGTTTATTATGGGTGGAATTTAATAAGAAACACAAACAGTGGAGAGTAAAAAATTAGGAATCACTTGTAAGGTCTAAGAATCACTCTTAGAAGAAAGCATCTCACCTTCTAGTTGAAAAGTCAAGCTTGTATAAAAATTTCATATTGCTTATTTTTTGAAAGACTGAATAGACACATTTATAGGGAGATCTTTAGAACCCTTATTCTAGTAGGAAAGGGTTCCTAGCAAATTTAAATCATATTTTAATGAAAATTCTACAAGTCCTAAACAAGTAGGATAATATATCTAAAATAAAATAACATATTTAACTTACAACTACTTCCTATTTAATAAAGAATTCTAACACAATCTAAATTTCAGTCCGTAACTTTGATGTCAAATCAATTCTCAATCCTCATCTCACTAAATTAAGGCTTGTGATCGACTAATTTTTTTCTCTTTTAGTTCTTCTATATACTTTAAGCTCTTTTGCATCAATTCTCCCTAGTTTGTCTAAAGTAGTCCTCGACGTAGAATGTGACAAATAATGATTATACAAGTCTGGATTCAACTTTTGAAATTTTGATTATAGAATCCGAGTATTATTAGAAATTGGTCTATCTTTCCACTCGACAAGAAATTGTCAACACTACAATTTGTTCATCAAGAACATTCTCTATTTCCTCTTTAAGATGAGAAGTGGCTGGAATTCTAACAGCTGCGGTAGGGGATTGCCCATCTTGTCCATTATAAATAGTTAAAGTCCACAACATTAAAGACAGGACTTATTCTCATGTCACTTGGTAATTCCAAAATATAAGCATTAGTCTTCTTAATAATCTTATAAGGTCCAGCATTCCGTGAATGAAGTTTCTAATATTTTCCTTTTTAAAAGTACTTTGGACAAATCCTAACCATCACTATATCCCCTTCATTGAATTCCACCAAACTTTTAGCAAAATGGAGAGCTTCATAAGTCTTGGAACATGGAATCAAATGACTCATCTAGGAAAACCTATCCACCACCACAAAAATAGAATCTTAACCTCTTATGGTTTTAAGAATTTCCAAGATAAAATCCATACTTATTTCCTATCATGGCTCATGGGATACAGGAATTGGTGTATATAATCTAGAATTTTGTTTTCTTCTTTTAGCTAATTGACATGTTCAACATTGCCATATGACCTTAGACATGTCCCGCTTCAAAAAGAGTCAATAAAAGCGATCTTCAACCATTGCAATGGTTTTATCTCTTCCAAAATGTCCTGTTGTCCATTTAATTCCAAAGTCACACACTCCTTATAGAAATATTAGGTAGGCAAAGTCTTCCGATTAAAAGATAGTCATCGTGAATCACAAAAAGAAAGTGTTAGTCTCTTTGTCCACTTGCAATTTCTGAATAGATTATTCCAAAATATTAATTTGAAGCATATTCTCCTTTTATTTTGTCGAACCCCACAACTTTTACCACTAAAGTGTTAATCAAATGACTCTTCCTACTCCATGCATTTGTTTCCTTATTCTCAACTCCTGTCCTGTCCGATGTTTAATAACAAAATTAAATTGCCCCATAAGGCATGCCTTTTGTTCAAGTTCTTCTGGGACTTTAAGTATTTAAGATATTCATGATTTGAATATAAAATAAACTTCTTGTATAAGAGATAATGACACCAATTGTAAAGACAACGTACTATTGCATAATTTTTTTTTGTCACAGGTCAAATATCGTTGCTTCTCTTAACTTCTCATTTAAGGAAGCAAATGGGTATTCCTCTTGGTTGAGTATGCCTCCAAGTACCACATGAGATGTGTCACAACCAACTTCAAATACCTTAGAAAAATTTGGAAGTTGTAAAACCAGAGATTCAATCACCTTTTTCTTGATTTTTTCAAATGCTTTAGTTGCTGCCTTTGACCAAGTAAATTGTCCTTTCTTCACGCAATTAGTAATGGGACCCTTGTGGTGCTGAAATTATGAATAAATCATCTATAAAATGTTGCTAGGCCATAGAAATTCCTTGTCCCGTACACATGCTTTGGGATAGGCCAATCAAGGGTGGTCTTATCTTCTCGTGATTCATCCTCACTCCACAATAGAATATAATAAAACTCAAACATACAAAACTTGATTGCATGAAAGAACACTTCTTTAGGTTGATATAAAGTTTCTCGTCTCAAAACTCTTAAGACTGTTATAGATGTAACAGATGGTCTTCTTTAGTTTTGTTGTATATTAATATATCATCAAAATATACTACCAAAAATCTACCCATAAATGGTCGAAACACTTGATTTATCACTCTTGAGAGTTTTAGGTTCATTAGAGAGTCCAATGGCATCACCAACCATTCATAAAGTCGCTCTTTAGTCTTGAAAATTGTTTTCCATTAAAGATTGAATTACGAAATGGGTACCATCAAATTAGATCCAGGCTCGGAGATGAATGGAAAACGATTTTCAAGAAAGTAGCTCCAATCAACATATCTACTATGTCATCAAGGCAAGGTATTAGAAATTTATACCTTATCATGATCTTATTTATCGTCGGACAATCAATACATGTTCGCCAACTTCCATCCTATTTAGGAGTCAATAGTGCTAAAACTACACATGGACTAAGACTTTCTTGAATAAATCATTTTTTCAGTAACTGATCTACTTGTCTCTTTAGCTCTTTATTATCAATAGGATAGGCTAGAAGATTTGGTAGAATAGATCCAAGTACCAAGTTAAGAGCATGTTGAATATCTCATACAGGAGGTAATTCACCTAATAAATCATCCGGTGAAAGGTCTAAAAAATTAGCTAACAATTCTCCCCATTCTTTTGGAAAGATAAAGGGTGTTTCAGGTGTTGTTTCTGTTGCTTCCTTTAATACCATTGCAAACATAATTCTATTTTCCTTACTTAACAGCTTCAAATTCTCTCTCCTTATGGATATTAAGAGGCCTTTTCTTGGCATTTATGGTTGTCTTGTTACCTCTTTGTTTTCTACTTATAAAATTATCTTCTTTCCATGAAATATAAACTGATAGGTGTCAGCTTTTCCTAAGTGCTGCACATCTCGATCATAAAGCCACGGTCACCCAAGTAAAATGTGAGAGAATTTCATAGGAATGACATCACACCAAATACATTCCTCATATATTCCTAATTTAAAACACACCAAGCATCTTCGAGCAACTGGTATAGTACTTTCATATGTGGGTAAACTTCAATTGATCAAATCAATCATTTGTTCTCTCCATATATATTGGTGCTCTCATACGTTTCTATCCAAAAGACTTATTAAGTCTCTTGAAAGAATGTTGAGATTATTGTGGGGTCATCCTAATAGTGAAAGGGGAAATTGCTAAAATCAAATGGGTTCATATTTGTTTCCCTAAGGCAAAAGGAGGGTTAGGAATCTATTATGTCAAAACTACAAACAATGCCCTAATTCTTAAAAGGCTTTGGTGGATACTTGAGGACAAAAACCCTCTATGGCTAAAGTGGTTGCATAGCTACTTTCTTAAAGGAATGAGTATATGGGCCATTAAAAAGAGCTCTACATTCTCCTACTTCTTAAGTCAACTGCTTCAAATGAGAACTAGGGTCCAACCAGAAATAAGTTGCAAAATTGGCAATGGAGAAACTACCTCTGTGTAGTTTAACAATTGGTCTACCTATGGACAACTAATCCAACTCTACAGGATACATGATGCTATGCAGAAGTTTCTTTTAGATGCTAAAGTGTGTTCACGAATTAGTCAAGGAACCAGGCAACTGCTTGAAGGCAAAAGAGACATTCAACCTAATTATCCCCCTAACCCTTATGCACCAGATAGATTCTATTGGCAAGGAAAGTCAGTTAATAACTTATCTAGGCAGTTATCCAAGGAATTGGTAAGAAGGAATCCGAAGTAGCTTAGCATAAAATAGTATTGGAGTAAATGCTTATTGCCTAAAATTTCTTTTCTCCTATGGCTGACCATCAAAAACAAGATGAGCCTGATAGACCTAAGATAACCCGTTTCTATGTTAGGAAGAATAAACAGAGGGCAGAGGAGTATGGTAGCATGGTATTGTGTATTCGGGTAGTTAGTTAACTAATAGTACTGACAACCAATCATTAGGTTGTCAGTTAACAGAATCTGTTAATAGCCACAGATTCTTAGTACAAATAACAGAGAGGAAGGAGGGGAGAGGCATGTGAGAAGATGACATGTGTATGAGCCCTAGGCTGGAGGTGCTGGACCTCGAAAACCAGATTATCCTTGTATTTGTTACAGAAATCAATAGCAAATACAAATTCTTCCATACCTGTTTTCTGGAATCTATCAAAGCCCTACTGATAGATTAAGCTTTATGGCTTTAATCACAACTTGCCCTTTGTGCCTGGAATCGGAGGAAACTAGTGACCACTTGTTCTTTGAATGCAGCTTAGCAGCTAGCATTTGGAATATGGTGAAAAAGAAATGTTTGTGGACCTTTCATGAGTACTCATTAACTCAAACTATCCAATGGCTCACTGATTAGGTAACATTACCGAAAGCAACTATGCAGGTTTATACAATTGCTTTGGATACATGTATGCAAACCATCTAAAAAGAAAGGAACATCAGGAGATTTACAAGTAAAGCTAATTCTCTAGATGGATTAATCTCGGAAGTGATTAATGGTGTAACAATTTTGCTTAAGGACATTGCTAACAAGTGCAATTATGGCCAAGTCTCCTCACTGAGAATCTATTCTCAATAGTTCCTTCAATATGATGTTCTTGTAATGAGTTTGTAGTGAGGGTTGAACCATATTGGAAAGGCATATCTATATGATATTAATGAATTTTCTAATTTTTCAACCAAAAAAAAAAGGTATAGTACTATCATCTACCCAAGCAACTTTGTAGAGATTTGGATATTTCTTCGTAAGTAAATTCAATAGCTTCACCATGTTCTCCGATACCACATTCATACTACTTCCTTCATTAATGATAAGCTTACATACTTTATCTCCATAAAGAAATTAGCAATCTAAAGCCATTTTTCTTGTTCTTCCGCTTCAGGGGTCATAAGTATGTGTCTCACTGCACTAAGATTTGTAGGACTAGCCAGTTCATTACTAGAGTCTCCTTCCAACTCCTCTTCAGCTTCATGCTCACACGCATATGCGTCAAACCCTTAACTGGCCCCTCCCATTGCATCGGAAGCACTAATTGTCACTGCTGCCTCCTTTCGTCCCATTCTCAACTATGGCTTTGCCTTTAAGTTCAACTCCTTGAGAAGTTATGCATTTGTTTTTTGGATAAAATTTTAATGCATTGGGTGTTGGTCTAAAGTTTTGCATTGTCGTAGTTCTCTTCATATCAAACTCCTCGACTTTGAAACTTTTTAGTTACTTATTGCCCCAAGTATTGTTCCGCTCTTAAAACCAAGTGATATGCATTTTCAAGACTATAAATCCTTTGCATTATCAGCTCCTAGCAAGTTTATGCCCTTAAGCCATTTTTGTGGTAAAATATAAATTGTCATTCTGACTTCATCCTTTCACATCAAATAGAAAGTTCATCAAATATTTTCGTGTACTCGATTACGAATATAATCCCTTGTAATGGTTGTAATTTGATCTTGGAGATCTTAATAATAATGAAATGGTAAGTATTTTTCCAATAACTTCAACTTCATCTCTCCCAATCAAGAATTGGTGGTTGACCTGTTTTTTGAAATCTATCCTCTACCAATCTCCACCAAATTTTAGCATGTCCAACTAGCTTCATATAAAGAATTTTTTAGTTTGCATATCCTTTTTTGAAGCTTTTGCTAAATCCTATGGGAGGCTTCACATAGAACTCTTCTTTTAAATCTCCATTTAGGAAGGCATTTTGCACATCCAACTGATGTAAAGTCCAATCTAGATTAATTGCAATAGAAAGCAACAATCTCACACTATTTAACTTAGCAACGGGTGGAAAAGTTTCTTAATAGTCCATGTCATAGGTTTGAGTAAACCCCTTAGCAAGGAGGCAAACATTATATCTTTCAAGTGATCCATCAAAATTGTACTTTACGATGAACACCCATTTACATTCGACCAGTGTTTTTCCTCTCAAAAGATCAACCTCCTCTCACGTTCTATTTTTCTCCAAAGCTCCCATTTTCTCTAAGACTAGGAATATTTAGAACCTCCTGCATATTCTTAGGAATTGAAACATTGGATAACTTAGAAATAAATCCTTGAAATGATGGAGATAGACTTCGATATGATAAGAAGTTATACAAAGGATATTTGGCACAAGTTCTAGAACCTTTCCTAAAAGCAATGGGTAAATCTAAGGATTCATCCAACTTTGGAATAGATAATGGTTCAGGTGACACTGATTCAATAGAAATAGACTAACTAAGATTTACATGGTTGGTCTCCAATTTTTGGATTTGTTTTCAAGTTAGACTCTTCACCATACTGCAAGTTGTTTGTGCTTTTCTATCGTTTTGGATATTCTCAAAAAGGTGTTCACTTTAAAACGATTTCCGTCTTGTCTTCCACAAATTTCATTCTTTTCTTGAGATTAAATTTATAAAGGCATTAAAAATGAATCCTTATTTTCATTACTTGAGACACCATTAGCATTTGAATCAATATTATAGAAAATATCTACATCATTGTTAGTGTTGACCATAGTCTCAATTTCTTTATAAAAATCAAAAAATGAATCTTCACTACGTGTCTCCCCCATAAGATGAGGTGAGAGGAAAAAAAGGTTTATCTTTAAAAAAGGTGACATCTATGGAAACTAAAAAAAAAACCTTTTTGGTTATTGAATCAAAGCACTTGTACCTTTTTTTAGTGGAAGGACAACCAACAAAAACACATCTTTGTGCTTTCGGATCAAGTTTTCCCTAATAGTTGTCATGAATATGAACAAATGCAATACACCCAAACACTAGAGAGAGATCATGTGATAATCAACATGAAGGAAAATATTTATTAAAACAATTATGAGTTGTTTGAAATTTTAAAGCTTTTGAAGGCATCCTATTGATCAAATATGTAGCTGTTAGGATAGCCTCACCCCAAAAGTACTTAAGTGTATTAGTTGAAAACATTAGAGATTTTGCAATTTCTAATAGATGTTTATTTTTTCTTTCGGCTATTCCATTTTGTTGATGGGTGTCAATACATGAGCTTTCATGAATAATACCTTTTTCAACAAAAAAAATCCTTAAAACCTTGTTGTAAGTATTCTTTTTTATTATTGCTTCTAAAAACTTGAATTCTAGTTTGAAACTATGTTTGGATCATGTTACAAAAATAACCAAGTAATTCTAGTGTGGTAATCAATAAAAGTTATGAATCATCTTTTTCCAATTGTTGTTTTTATTCTTGAAGGTCCCCAAATATCACTATGGATTATAGCAAAGGGTATTGTGGCCTTGTAAGGTTGTGCTAGGAGAGATGTTCGATGATATTTAGCAATTTGAGAAATTTCACACTGAAATGAAGTTAAATCTTTATTTATAGAAAACTTCAGAAACAAATGTCTCATATAATGAAAACTTGGATGTTCAAATCTAAAATGACAACATAATTTTCATCTCATGAAGTATTAAAATAGAATTAAGAAAAGTTCTCTAGAATTGATTGTTTGAGTCATATCCATTTTCAAAGAAATAGAGTTCAGTATTCCCAGTCATCTTTACCGTGTTCAAATCCTAGAATTGACAGTCACATGAAGAAAAATTAGCTTGACAATTTTGGTCAATAGTTATTTTACTGACTAACAAGAAGTTGCAGGACAATTTAGAAACATGAAGAGCATTGTGAAGTGTAAGATCAGGGGAAAGAACAAATAATACTTTCCCAGCTACTGCTAAGTGGGAACTATTTTCACTCTTTGATTTTCTACAAAGGACCATAGGAAAGAAACAATTTAGAGGACCCAATCATATGATCTATTGCCCCAAAATCAATTATTCAAGAATGATCTGAATTAACACTTGAACAAGAGGCAACTAAATAATTACCTTTTTGAACTGACGAATAGGTAGGATTTGGACAAGAGAAATTTTGAGACTCAAGAATTTTACAAATTTGCTTTATCTGTTCTTTTGTGAAAGGCTGCGTACCAAAAGGCGTTTTGAGCCCAGATTCAATAGTATTGGCTTGCTAGGTACAGTTTGACTCCGAATTATTTTTAATTCCAATTTTTTGACTTCCCATGAATTTTACAACATGCTTCCGAAGGGTGTGAATCACGTTTACAGTGATCACACCATGTCTTTTTGTTGTTTTTTCTCTCTCCCTCAGCCTCTATTCCTTTCGACACAAGTGTAGAACCTTCAACCTCTGATCTAGTGTTGCCAATCATCACTTTCTGCCTCATCTCCTCCCTCCTTATTATTAGAAAACCTCTTTGATAGAGGGTAAAGGCTTCTTCCTAAAAATTCGGCCTCTAACTTCATCTAATTCTTGATTCAATCCTGCAAGAAAAACATAAACTCTATCGTTTTCTTCCTTGTTTTTATGTCGAACACCGTTATTCGAATAGTCTCATTCATCTTCATAACATAGGTCCAATTCCTATCACAAGGTTACAAGTTCAATACAATATAACGTCACTGTCTCCTTACTTGGCCTTCCATAGCTTCGTTTTTAGTTAGAAATTTTGAGAAGAATTTTCAATATCAAAATACATCCCTTGAACCGCATCACATACATCTTTAGCTATTAACAAAAACATATGAGATTTTCCAATTGCAAGTTCCAAGGAATTAATCAACCAAGTTATGATCAAAGAATTTTCAGACCTCCATATTGCCATATTGGATCATCCGAAATCGACCTTGTTGTCTCTCCAGTCAAATACCCGAGTTTTCCTCTATCGTCGATGGCCAACCTTAATGTTTGCGACCATTCCAGGTAATTATGACCATTCAACTTGTGATTCGTCAATTGAAAAAGCAAGTTTGAGCCAAGAAGATCACAATTATGTCATACATTTCCCATCATAACACCGAGATTAGTCACACTCGAACTGCTAAAATCATCGTTAGAGGATGAGGAGTTTCTCCACTAGCCAATCATCACTAAGCGATAGTCCATTTAGGACTAATTTGAACAAAGAGAGAAAAAAAATTGAAGAAGAGTTATGGCTTTGATACCATAAAGAAACAGGACAAAGTAATTCTTCCTTGAATTTCTTGCGAATAGTACAAGGAATATATAGGACAATGTAGCCCTAATCATCTCCTTAAGTCAAGGAGAATCTATTTATTCTCTAGCAATAAAATCTCATTAATACAGTTACTAATGAATAGAATATCAACTAATTATCTATAGAGAATCAGCTAATTATCTCTAGAAATAATTAGCTGATTCTTTCTATAATATCAACACTAACCAATTTAAATCATAATATAGTAAAAATTCTATAAGTCCTAAACAACTAGGATAACATATCTAAAATAGAATAGCATATTTAACTTACTAAGACTTCCTATCTAAAAAGAAATTATAACACAATCTAAATTTCAACCCTTATCTTTGATGTCAACTCAATTGTCAATCCTCATCTAACCAAATTAAGGCTTCTAGTTAACCAATTTTTTCTTTTTTATTTTTTCTATATACTTTAAACTCTTTTGTATCAGTTATAAGGTTGAATCAAGAATAACTTTACACAATCTAATATTCTCTTCAATGAATAAGCGTTCATATGGAAATTTTCAAAATGACAAGAAAATAGTCGTCTTACCATCCCTTAAAGAAGATAAGGCTTCTTGATCCTGCATGAAATGCAAGGAGAGTAAACAAACTAAAGTTACAAAATAAAAAACAAAAGGACAAGAAAATAATTGACAAAACTATTTACGAGTGAGACAGATATTGACCAAGGTAATATCAATGAAGCTGATCAAAGTAGTAGCTGGTAAATAATCAGCAAACAATTCACTGAAGAACCTAGTTAAAGTAAAACCATAACATTCAACCCCATCGACCTCCCATAATGAACATTCAAGTTTTCTGGACAATAAAACACTGTTCAATTACAGAAAAGAGGTATAATTTCACATAAAAATACCAAGAAAGGGAGAACTAGAGCTTGGTGTTCTCATCATATTCTTTTTCATATTTTAAATTCGTGCAACCACTTTCTTTTCTAAAATTTATACTAACTACTGGAAAGTCTCCAAAATACATGTTCTAAAATTTTATTTATAAAAGTAAGATAAGTTTTTCTTTTCTTTTCTTTCAACATCAAAGAAGCATGAAATATTCTTCTGTTTAATAATCACTTCATATTTTTATAACTTAGTTTTATCTTCTTTTCATTGGCTTTATTTCATTTACCATAATCTTTATATTATCTCTTATTTATGTTCTTGTATCATTCTTATTAATCTCTTGCTTTATTTTGAAGATAATTCCAAAATATTCTTTTATATCGTTCTCATGGAAAAGAAAAATGAAGAAGGAAGAAGAAATTAGCAACTAAGAAAAATAATTTCTACTACTAGAAATGTCCTCGCTATCTTTCTCTAGAGCAAAATGATGCAAGGTGATAAACTTAAATAAGAGATCGAAATAATCTTGAATGAAGTATCAACACAGACAAAAGCCTAGAAGGAAAAGTAGAATAGGAAATATTCTACAGTTCCTTGTTTCCTATTCTACTTTTCCTTGTTTAGCATTAAAAATGGCTTTCACATAAAATTATGCCTAAGCATTCTAGAAATGCTACCTAAGATATAGCTTACACATCAAAGTATAAACTTTGGGTGGTATAATGAAAAAAGCAAGGACAAATGATACTACCACTCACTTTATTTCCATGATTGGTGAAAAAGTGCCACTTGTAGGAAAGTCAGAATAATGATACTTACTTGTGCTTGAGCCCACCGTTGTTTCTCTCTGGCAGCCTTCTTTCTCTCCCTTTCTTTCCGCAAGCGTTCATATTTTCTGCGGTGCTCTTCAATTTTGTGTACATTGGGCTCAACCTGTGGATACGAATGTGTTACTACACAAGAGTTGCCTCTAAACAACTGCAACTAATATGAAAACAAGAATTACCTTCTTTAGTGCCAGACCGATTTCCTCATCATGGTCCAATTTTGATGCCACATGCAGATCACTTGCTGCCTCTTCCCATTGGGCCAACATGGCTCTTGCCATTCCTCGAATTTTATATCCCTTTGCAGAGTCAGGGTTAATCTAAAAGAAAAAAATAATCACTGAAGCCATTATTATTCCCCAGAATCTAGAGACAAAAATGAACATCTAGACACAAAACATATCAAATCCATAATATAACACTTCTTCCCCTGCTCATAGAAACACAAGAATTTAGGGGTATTTACTAACCTCCATAGCAGCATTAGCATCACGTATGGCAGAATTAGGTTTCTTCAGTTTAACAAAGATGCTAGCTGATAAAAGAAGTGTTAAGATATCTTAAGATATCAATATAAGACGAGACATTGAAGAAATTAAAGATCACTCCAATGGACATTAAAATTGTTAAAAAAACAAGCACCTCTGGTTGCATATAATATTGCTGAAGAAGGATTCAGCATTATGGCTTCAGTTAAATGATCCATAGCTTCACCCAGCTTACCTAGACACATGAAAAACCTTGGCAATAGAAACTTAATATGGCAACTTAATCAGAAAGCTAGTGCCATTAATAACCTTCAGATACTGCATCAATAGCTTTCATTTTCTCCATCTGTGCAGCATCTCGCATTTCTTCAGTAACTTCTATTGTTGGGTTTCCCATCTACAATTAGACAAGGAAAAATAAGCATATTTCAGGAATTAACACCCCATAATCATAAATTGCAGGACTATACTAACAACTCAAATACCTTTTGTGGAGGATCACTGTCTGCTTCTATAACCTCAGAGTTATCCAACTCAAGATCAGATTCAACGATGTCCTCAACATCTTCACTAGGTCTTGTGGCATCATAGTGTTCCTCAAAGTCAGACATGTCAATATCACCTTTCTCCTACATGCAAATATGTTGTCATTGGCACATTTCAAGAAAATGTGAATACGAGCAAATATAAGTGCTTCCCTAACAATGCACATCCCTGTTACCACAGAAAATTGCACTCCATGGAATAACTTCTTTAATGTGAAGAAAACGGTATGTTGTAAGAGAGTTTGAGAAGAAAGAGCAAAAGTAAGGTCTAATTCTAGAAAGAATTTCAAGCACAGCCAAAGTTGGGAGGCTAAATGTTTTGAAGACATGAAATGCATTTTAGACACCCAAAGTTCATAATCAATTAAAGAAATAGTCATCAAAACTTCATCGTATGCTGAATAGGAAAAAAAAATTTGTAATAATAAATCAAAAGTTGGGAGCAATTTATAACATTAATGTCATAAGAAATAAAACACCATCAGTTGATTAAAAATTATAGTGACTCCTAAATGCATCTTACCCAGTGACGGAGCCAGGAATTTAAGATAGGGGAGCCCAAATATTTAATTTTTTAAATTTTGGGGGGCCCAGTACACCACTAACCTCTAAATAACTCCGTCCTAATATATATATATAATTATTTAATAATCTTGGGGGTGGGGGGCCCAGTGCACCACTGGCCCCCACCTACCTCCGTCTATGATCTTACCGGTATGTAAACATGGTTATCAAGAAAAAGGCCTAAAGCATACAAACTTTTAGGTTCACAAGAGAATAATACTGTCTTGATGTGCACTAGCACCTACAGATGTGTACTGCTCATGTAGATTTATTATGCCACTCTCTATCCTAACACTGGATGAATATGCCAATCTTTTCCATTAGTAGGTTTACAGAATCTACCCTATCTGAGCAACCATTTCTCCCTAGCTAAAAATCGCTCCTTTGAAGTTTGTCATTTTCCATTTAAACCATGTATCTGTCGACGCAATCAGAACCTTCAAAAGCATATACTGTGGGAAGTAGTTCAACAATGCTTGAAAATTGATTCTTAGAAAGAGAACAGCAGCTAGAGAACAAGTTCCTAGATCAGCAAGTAAGCCTTCTTAATTTTTCTCTGCAAGAAGATGAGAAAAATCACTAAATATGTGATTAAAGTCAAAATGATCTAATCTCTGACTTCTTTCTATTCGAATTTTCTTATCCAAAACATTTTTCATAATCAGTTTTACTCCACTGACAAAGTACTGGCCATAAAATTTGATTGAGTGGAGAATTTTCTGATATTTCATAATAATATCTTCTAGGGTCTGTGAGTTTTGATCAGAGGCAGAAATCCGGTGAATTTCTGAAAGCCCATTACAGCAGAAAACCCAGATTTTTAATCCATTATGCATCATCTGACCTGATGAGCAATGCAAACAAATTACAAATATAAGTTTCCCACTTAAATCAACTAAGGTTACAGTAGCTATATTCCTTTCAACTTATTCAGCAATAAATACTAAAATGTTTCTTTTTCAAAACAAAAAACGAAAATGTTTTTCTAATGATATAATTTTTTTAAAAAAAGACCGCTCTCCAACAAATCAACAATTTAAGGGGGAAAATGTCACATGAAATGCCAAACGTAAACAACATCTTTTGAACATACAAATCCCATGAAACAAACAAGCACTTGTAATAACCAAAAAAGAAAACATAGGGATACTAGAGCTCACCGACTTAATTTCTGGAGGAATTCGAGCACCCAGGCTACAAAGAAAATTATAGCAGAAGATGAGGAAGTAGTATTAGTGAAGTAAGTGAAGAAGAAAGAGCATGGGTAGCGTATGAGTACCTCTGAAGATAGGATTTGAAGAAAGCAAGAGAGGGGTTATGGAGAATTGAAGGGTTGGACCTGCACCCATTGATAAACTGCTTCAGTTCTGCTATCTTAGCTGCGTCCATGCGGCTTTTTTGGGTTCTTCTTCTCACTCGGTCTGGAGAAGAGAATAAATCACCAGTTGCAGAAAGCAGCACCTAATTTCATTTAACGATTGAGCACTTCTTTTTCAAATAAATACCTAATAAATTTCTCAACAAATATTCTAATTAAACTTCAGTTGGTTTTAGGACAAGGAATAAGGATACGTATGGTTTACTTTACTCCATCAGTGGAGCACACAGCAGAAATTACCACCATTTCTTTTTCTTTTGACTTTTTTGTATATTATATAATCATAGCAGAAATTACCATCAACGCGCCTACTTGCTTTTACTTTTGTTTTTTTATTGTTAAAGAATTTTGGTTTTACTTCTTATTTTTATTACTAATATTACATCAAAATAAATACATAAAATTTCTTAATTTTTTTCCTTTTTGATAATCTATTAGTAATTAATTATTTACAGCATAATGAGAGTTAGTTATTAATTTTATGACAATAAGCTATACAAAAAGTCTATTAAACAATTCTAATTACATTTAAAAATAAAAGATTAAAAAACAAAACAAACCCCTAAAATTTCCCATCTTATTGTTGTAATAATTGTCAATCCGATTATCTGTCTAACTCTGTCCAGGCCCAAAAACATCGTCATTCTACTTACAAAAACTAACAACTATGTTAGTCTTCAAATTTTCATGGCTTATGAGCCAAGTCGATAGTAAGACATCCAATTTTCACCTGCTCTCTGCCCTAATTCCTCATCGTTGCTCTCTTCCTCACTGCCACTTTCTGCCCTATGGACAAAACTTGAATGTAAATTCTCTTAATCTTTATAGTGGTTTTTCTTTTTCCATACAAGAAGATGAGAGTAAGGTGACATGCAATAGGGCTTTGAGAGCTAAAGGTAGAGTAAGGCCTAAAGATTTTTTGGAGGCAACGACTTGTGCTACCACCTATTGAGGTTGTTAATTGTTAGGAAAATAAAGATTCTAGCATGATTAGCGTACGCAGAAGGGAATTTATCAGAAGAGGGAGATGCACATCAAGGAGAGAGAGAAGGCATAGAATCCATCCATAGAGAGAGAAAGGATTACAATGACACACACTGAATCATGCCGTTGAAGCCACACGTATTCGGCTTAAATCCGGCTATTACATTCCTCTACGATTCGCCCTATTCTATTACTCTAGTTCCGTTATTTAATTAAACACTGTGAATTGGTCTCCGTCTCTCAAGCTTAACATTCATCAATTCTTATTCCATTATCGTCCTCTCCGATTACTCTATAACAATTCCCTTCCCTTTAACGTTTTTGTCCACCAAATTAATCTTCGGATAACACTTCTGAAGCTCAAACAGATATTCCCACATCGCCTCCATGCTTCCTCCATCCAACCATTGCACCAATAGCTACGTTACCGCTCGATTGTTCTTCTTTGAGATGTGTCGATCTAAGACAGCCACTGGAATCCGCTCTATTGAAGTGATGAATTCAGGCAGTTCTGCTGAAACTCTAGTCTGGTTCTCTCTTACCTTCTTCAACTGCGAAACGTGAAACACAGGGTGGATTAAGGAAGTAGCAGGAAGTTCAAGCTTATACGCCACCTGACCTATCTTCTGTATAATTTTGTACAGTCCATAGTATAGAGGAGACATGTACCATCCCGTTTCCATACAAAGGGTTAGAACCCTAAAAATTTGGTACATGTAAGATCACTCAGAGAAATTAGGAAAACACATCTCATGCCCATGCATTACATAAGGTGCACATGCACATGAATAATGAATCTTTGCATATAACAATAATCGTACATGCATTCGTTGACATTTCGAGTATATTTGTTAATAAATGTGATTGTTATTGAGAATTGTGATTTGATGGATTCCGAAATGTTTGTACCATGTGTATATAAATAGAGTTATGCTGTAATGTAAAGTCATTATGACTATAGTGTTTTGTATTCGTAATGGGCTCTAAGTGATTAGTGAATTTCTGATGAGTTTTGAACTGTTTGTTATGTGTAACTGAAAATGTTTATGAATAAAATTGGGCCCAATTTGGTTATGGATCTCCGTACATTATGTTTGTGGTTTCAAAAAAAAATTATACCGACTTTTGACTATTTCAGTGCTCTAGCAAGCCACCCTCGCGGGGCATGGACTCGGATATCACTATCGATGTCGGGTTCGAGTCCTACGGAAGTGGGGTGTTACAAGACAGCTTTTGGTTACTCCTCCGTTGTAATGAATAATGTCTGTAGGCCTGTAATTTAAGTAACGCCATGTCCCCAACTGCAAATTCACGTTCTGAGTGATTGGAATCCGCATACTGTTTCATTCTATTTTGCGCCCTCCGTAAATGAAATCTCGTCACGTCAATAATCGCCTCTTAGTTCTTAAGCATTCTGTCCACCTTCATCACCTTGGAATCCCCTGCAATATACGGCGTATAAACAGGTGGTGAATAGTCGTATAAGACTTCGAAGGAAGTACATCCAATAGACGGACGGTAGGTCGTGTTATACCACCACTCTACCACTGCCAACCACTCACTCCATTTTTGTGGAGTCTCTCCGCAACAGCACCATAAATACGTCTCTAAAATTTTATTAATTGCTTCTGTGAGACCATCCGTCTGTGGGTGGTACGCAATAGAGCATTTGAGCTGAACCCCTTGCAGCTTTAATAGCTCCTGCCAAAACTTACTCATGAAGATAGGATCTCTATCGCTAATAATCGACTCCGGCATACCATGCAATTTAAATGTATTCGTAAGAAACAACTCAGCTATATCACTCGCCGCATAAGGATGCTTCACCACTACAAAGTGGGCATACTTTGTAAAACGATCGACGATCACCAAAATGACCGACCTCCCTTTTGATGTCGGTAGCAGTTCGATAAAATCAAGACTAACCTCCCACCAACTTCCTTCTGGAATAGCTATTGGTTGTGAGATTCCTAGATAAGCTGCATTGTCATACTTGTTTCGTTGACAATTCAAGCAATCCTGAATGTATCGATGCACATCCTTCGCTAATCCCTTCCAAAAGAACATACTCTGTATTTTCTTGGTCATAGCCGCTACCCCCGCATGTCCTCCGATTGCTTCATCGTGGCTGATTCCAATTATTTGCTTCCTCAATGCCAAGTTATTACCAATTACCAGTCAACCCTTCCACCTCAACAGTTCATCCTTCCACTCGTAGGCGCTTGATTTCTTCACGTCGTTGCTTAACTCCGTAATTAAACCTTGTATCGACAGATCCTGTTCCTAACTTTTTCTTTTCTCTTCCATCAATTGACCATGCAACTGTGACACCGACAGCGTCATCAATTCTACACTCATGATTCTGGACAGAGCATCGGCGGCGTTATTCTCCTTCCTGCTCCAATACTGGACTTTGAAGTCGTATCCTAGTAACTTAGGAAGCCATGATTGCTAGAACGGTGTCGTTAATCTCTACTCCAACAAGTACTTAAGACTCCGGTGATCGGTTTTGACCATGAAAGGCTTACAACTCAGGTAATGGTGCCAATGTTTGATTGCTTTGATGATGGCCAGGAATTCCTTTTCATATGTTGATAAGCCGTAATGTCTTCTCGCAAGCGCCTTACTAAGAAATGCCACAGGATGCCCCTCCTGTTGTAACACCACTCCTATGCCGTGCCCATTGGCATCCGCTTCAATGATAAACGTCTTCAAAAAATCAGGCAGTATTAGTACTGGAGCAAACGTAATCGCTAATTTTAATTGCTCAAAGGTGTTCTGCTCCTCCTCCCCCTATTTCCACTGGTTCATTCGATCCTTCTTAAGCAACTCCGTCAATGGCTTAGCTAACACCCCATAGCCTTTGATGAACCGTCAATAGTAACCCATAATTCCTAAGAACCCCCGGAGCTCCTTGAGGTTTTTAGGCGTCACCCATTCCGTGATTGTCTTAACCTTCCGAAGGTCAGTGGCAACTCCTAACTCCGATATCGTGTACCCCAAATACTCCACTTGTCATGCTCCAAATACGCACTTATCCCCTCTAAAAAATAATTGATTTCTTCTCAACGTCTCCATGGTCGTGGAAATGTGTTAAACGTGAAACTGTAAGGAGGAGTTGTAAATAAAGATGTCGTCTAAGAACACCAATATAAACTGACGTAGGTGCGGCTTGAATAGCTCGTTCATCAACCGCTGGAATGTCGAAGGCACATTCGTCAGGCCAAAGGGCATTACAAGGAATTCGTAATGACCCTCGTGGGTTCTGAACGCCACCTTTGCTACATCCTCTGGTTGCATCCTAATTTGATAGTAACCAGATCGGAGGTCCAGTTTAGTGAACCATCCTGCTCCGTTTAACTCATCCAGAAGTTCGTCAATCAGTGGTATTGGGAATTTGTCCTTCACCGTCTACTTATTCAGTTCTTTGTAGTCGACACACATTCGCCAGGAATCGTCTTTTTTCTTAACCAAAACCACCAACGAAGCAAATGGCCCATAACTCTGTCTAATGAACCCTTGTTTTAGAAGATTCTTCACCGCTTCTTCTACGATGTCCTTCTGAGCTCCTGAATACCTATAGGGCCGGACATTAATGGCTTCCATCCCTTCTTTTAATACTATCTGATGGTTGTGCTGATGATTTGGAGGCAACTCGGTCGGTTCTCAGAAGACATCTGCATATTCCAACAAGATGACATTGAGTTTTTCAAAAGCATTCCATTGGTCTGCCGTCACTCGCATTTGTTGTAATTGAAATTCCATCAATGTTGACAACTATATCATGCATAATTGGCTCTCCAATGATCTACACAAATGCTTTTGGAATTCTTTACTGGAGATTATCTTCGATCGTCCCTTCGGGTTCCTGCATAGCATTACCATTTGCCCTTCCCATCTAAACACCATGGTTCAGTGTTTAAAGTTACAAAGAACCTCATTTAAGCCGCTCAACCACTGCACTCCCAAAACCACATCACACCCTCCCAAGGCCAGAACTAACGCATCCATGGAAAATTGTATTCCCTGCATGGTCCACTTGAATCCTTCATAGTACTGATGGCACTTCAATTGCAATCCTTCCCCTACCGTAATGAAGATTGGTTCCATTTCTTAAAGCTGGCAATCCCCCTTGTAGAAGATCGATGGGTCAATGAAGTTATGCGTTCTTCCATTATCAATTAGTATGTATAACTTCTTCCGTTGATACTCCCCTACCACTCTCATTTGCTTGTATTCTGTATTCCTTAATAGTCCCAACATGGCTTGCATAGATACTATCGGTTGGTTTTCTTCGATTGGGCTTAGCTCTAAATCGTCCTCCTCCATCTCTGGTGACGTTCCACCATTGTTGTCTTCTCCCGTCATCACATAAAACTAGAGTTGACGCTTCTTACATTGATGCCCTATATGGTATTTTTCGTCACACCAAAAACAAAGACCCTTAGCTCTTTTCTCATCGAAGTCCTTACTACTGAAACGCCTCTGACTTTTTGATGTTCCCACCGACGATGGAGACCGCAACGACGGCACAGGGGTGGGCAATATCCCATCCGACAACACTCGTGTACCTTGCAGGGCTTTACTGTAATCATTCGTTCCCCTCATCAGTGATCCTTACTTCACTGTCATACCCCCTGTGGAATCCAAAATAGCCTCCTGTTTCCTTGCTAACGTATAAGCTTGGTGCAATGAGTGAGGCTCGTGCAATTTTATTGTTACCCCTATCTCCGGTTTCAACCCCTTTCACAAAGAATCCCACCAGATACTCTTCGGACAGCATCAATGTTGGATCCCATTTTCGGAACCCAACCCTTGAACCCTAAATCATTGAAATATGATCATCTTACCTTGAAGGGTTATTCCATTAAACCCTAATTAGCCGTTAAATTTTTTTTTCATTGGGCCCTCATTAGACATTAAGCATACTTCTTCAATCTTATAATGTCTCAAAGTTCACTTACAATTGCTCAATAGTGTGCCCATACTAAAACAGTCATATGCTTAAACTCGGTTCGCTTGCTTGAGATCAGAATTTCAAAAACTTAAAA
>JANIPN010000006.1:47873972-47884484 GCA_027478595.1 Erythroxylum anguifugum
CATAATATTCAAGAATCAAATAAAAGCTAACATTAACTCTAAACCTAACCTACCCATAACCTATTTAAGCTAGAACAACCAAGCCCTAGCTTAGAAAATCACAAAACCTCATGGATCTCACCTTTCTCTTCAATCCTACACAAACCCTAAGTCTCCATTTCATCCCATTTCTTGAATCTAACTCAAAGGAAGGTAGATACTTACCTTTATCACTTGATTTCTCTTGTTTTTCTTCACTTTTCCTCCTCTCCTCAAGCTTGGACAAACTTCTCTCTTCTTCTTCTCTCTTTTTACGTTTTCTCCTTCTTCTCTCCTAGGGTTTGCGTCAACTTCTCTTCTCCTTTCCTTCTTTTAACTCATTTAACTCTAACTTAAAATCCTACCTCCAAAACTATGTAGTTTTGGCCCTCTCTTTAATTCATAAAGCTTTTTGGGCTCTAAGCCCTACTACACACCAATCCTTCTTTATTTCTACTCCATCCTTCTTCATTCCATGTTAACCTAAGGCCCATTCTCCTACAAACCCTTCATCAAAGCCCAATTTTAATTCTAACACTTAGTCTAGGCAAATTCTAAAATACTACTAAAATAATTAAGACTTAAAACAATTAAATCAAAATTTAGAAATAAACAAAAGAATAACAAATAAATAAATAAATAAAATGAAATAAAAGAAAAGAAAAAAAATTTCGAGACCCAACAGAGACAGTAACAAAACGCAGCGTAAAACTTTCCTGTATACCATTTGTAGTGCTTTAACTGTATCTAAAGATGTCAAATTTAGCTTGGCCTGCCCGACCATTAACATTCCTAACTATACCGCAAAATACAAATGGTGTCAAATTCTTGTGTACACAAATGGTGTCAAATTCAATCTGTGATCAAAGCATGTGTATCTGAAAAATGGGAATCAAGTTGAACCTGATATTTCAGTATAATAGATAAGTAAAATTTACTGTCCCCTTCTCCCAAACAGGAAAAAGCAAAAAATAGGATTGCTAGAAAGGAGAAAACTGGCGTCAACCATAATGTAGAAAACCATTAACAAGATTGTTTATATGGCTGAAAGTCTAACAGAGGATGTTTTATTCAATTTCTATATCTAACAACTTCAGATTGATCAATGCTCAGCATTTGGTGGTAAAATAGCTAACTATCGTGGAGACATCATCCTTCCAAGTAAATATTTAAAAATGGTACTTCATCCCAAAGCTAACCAGCTAACGCAGATGCAATGACGGAGCTATGTGGGGGCCTATGGTGCACTGGCCCCTTAATATTTAAAAAATTAAATGTTGTAATTTTTATAATATATATATATATATATAAGGATGGAGTTATTTGGAGTCCATTGGTGTACTGGACCCCCCACGATTTAAAAAAATTAAATATTTTTGGCCATCCTATTTTAAATTTTTGGCTCCGTCACTGCGTAGATGCCACAGAATGTGGTCTATAAATAATGGTTTACGTTATATTATGTGAAATTGTGGCCTACAGATGATGATTTACATATCAAGTAGGAAGATAACTGAGATGCAAGAAACAAAGGTAAAGGGACTAACCCACAAGAAATTGATTTGTCCCATTTCAATCCAAATCAAAAGAAACAAGAATTAGATAGATCATTTCTGGGTGTACTTACTATTTGCAAGCAATCCTAATGGGAATATTCAACAGATGTAATTGGAATGTTCAGAAAAACTGTCAAGAGAAGTAGGAAGTAGGAATAAATAGGATGGATGTCAGATGATGGTTGAAAGCATACGAATAAGGATATCGCATGAAGATTCAAAACGTTTCCAGTAAAGGAAACAAAGAGACGGATTTTCATATGCAACAAGGTGCCCTCGGGCATGAAGCAGAAACGATATCACAAGTGAAAGAAATAGATAATTACAGAGTATCGAGATGAGGAAGAGAGCGGCGGTGAGGAATTACGGCTGAGAGCGGTGAGGATGAAGATGAAGAGAGTAGGTGAAGGCTCATAAGCCATGAAAATTGGAAGACCATCAGAGTTGCCCATTTTGGTTGACTACGATAGAAACATCAAACAATGTGCATTAAATTAAAAAAATTAAAATTCTTTAACCATGAAAATTTAATAAATGAGACTATTAATTGTTATATATAACCTAAAATAAATTACCTACAATAATTGTTATATATAACCTAAAATAAATTACAAAGAGAAAATGGAAAAATAGAAATTTCTTCCACTCCCAAAGAGCACAACTCGTGCGTGACATAGATTACAAGGTTTCTACAGCGATGTCTCAGGTTGTTGAATCCGATCATATATTTTGAGACTTACAATAAAGGGCACAAGTGTCTAAGACGTTAAGGAACTTTCAACTAAAATCTTTAAGACGGAAAGAATGCGAGGCAAAAAAAATATGATAATAATGTCTTCCATCTTACAGACAAGACTATAAAAACTGAGCTGTAATCTCTTCAGTCTTCTCTCTTACTGCAACTAATTGGCGGCTGGCAGAGGAAAAGAGCTTGAAGAATTGATTGATAAACTCACGGAATCGGATCCAGGGACATTGCAGTCTGGTGATTTCTTACTAACACTGTATGGGGATGCATTCATAACCCTGCAATCATCCGACATGAAATTTTTAGAGCCTGGAAACTCGGTTTGCAACAAGGAAATAAAGAGGCAGTCTTTCAACTTAAGTGTACCTTTCCTTGCGCTTCTCCAAGAACCTAGCCAATGATGCTTTTCGAGCCTGAGGTACAGCAACTGATATGACAAAAAATGAATTCATAGTATCATATCAGATATTTGGATTATGAACAACAATAGTAAGACAAGATTTTCCAAAGAAAACATCGAACAATAAATAGACCAAGAAAGAAACAAGCTCATACCTGCGGGAACAAGATTTGCAGGCGCAGGTGCTACTGAATTAATTGGCTTGGGAGGCTCAGTTTGGTTAATAGAAGATGCTGAAGTTACTCTAGGCTTCGATATGGACAGCTCATTCAGACTACATGTGGTCACCAAAACGGGGCTTGGAAGACCTGAACACAAAGCTACATTTGAGTTTTTGTTCCCCACATAACTATCACCAACTGAAGGCTTTCGGTCCGGTGAAGCCTGCGTTTGAGCAGTTGGAAGTGTCATGTTCTGAGTTGCAGGAGAACCATTTCCAGCTAATAACATAATTGCCTGAGCCTGGAATATACACAAGTTTGAAATTGGTAAGGAAGAACACACAATTTCTACACTTGTAAATCCCAAAAAAAAAAAAAAGTAATATACATGCACAAAACTAGGTACCTTTTCAGGAGATACATCATCATAAACGCACACTGATCCAGCATAAAATATTGTCAATTGAGCAGGAGCACCACAGGCTTTGGAACTGTGCCTACACCAAGCAATTGAAGTTGGTTCAGAAACCGAGGTTAGAAATTGTCTACAAACACATTAGACACTTTGAGATACCTCAGATCAGTGGTCCCAACAAGGGGATTCGTAGTTGGAAGGACAGAAACTGGGGTTAAGACTGGAACTCCTCCAAGAGGCTGCACACTTCCAGGATTACCAACTATATTGTGCGCAGAAGAAGTAAAATGGGAATGCAGAACAGGAGTGCTCATGGAAACGGTAATTGTCTGATTTTGTTGGTTAGAGACAGGGAATGTCCTCATCTCCTGTGGGCGATGGACTGGATAAACATCATAGCGCTGAACGGTAGCATAAGTTGTCATCCCATGGGGGTTTGCAGTTTGTTTGTCATGAGTTGCATTTTTCTAAAGAAAACAGTGGACAGACATTACTTCTATAGAAACAAAAGGAATATGAAAAACATGTGTGGGGAAGATACCCTCCTGGTCTACAGGAAGAGTCTACAAATGCCATACATCAGGTCATACCGTCAGAAATTCAACCTTAAAGCTAAATACCGTTTTCTTAGGATATGAAAGCGAGCATGATTTAGCTACTTAGTCAAGTATGAGACAAGGGTACATAGTTTCGTTAGCTAACCTGAACAATGCCACCATACGATTTCTGCTTAGAACCCAAAGCCTCAGCTGTCGAAATAGACATATAGCCAGGGGATGGCATTGAATCAAGAACAGTGTTTCTGGGTTTATCTTCCAGAGAATGCTTGAATGACAAGAACTGAGGAACAGCTGAAACCTTGTTGGAGAAAGACAACTGCATACCTGAACCTCTCACGGATGCTGCCAGACCAAGTGAAACCGGAAATGATGCCAATTAGGACAGTGTGTTCTACAAATACATGAACGAATCAAACTAAACTATGACATGATTCTATCCTGGCACAAATCAATACGCCAATATATGAACGAATCAAACTAAAATATGACGTAACTGTACCCTGGCTGCAATATTAAAGAATATTTAAGTGCATCAAGAAACGGTAAACTGGAATGTGTTGGCAAAAGAAGGATAGAAGATAATAATGTCTCTTAAACTACATGCCAAAATAGAATCTTGTGAAATAATCCAAAGGATATTCATATATATGTGAAAGAAAAGTTCAATTGTATTCATAAAACATCTGTGTGATTAAAAAAAGTAAGAAAAGCTAGCATGATAGAAACAGGAACGAGACCATCTTGCCAGTACAAAAAGCTTCTGCAAGTCTATTACTGTTGTCTTGTCCTGCTCTTATATAAAGAAAACAAAGAGACAGCTGAATACCTAAAAAGAAAAACAAAAACTTCAAGCCTGGGAATAAATTAACACCATAATGGCCTTGTTATCATCACGTGTAAACTCAGGTTCTGGTCCCACCAAGAACAAACCTAAAATATTCTATACTTTAACCAAAATTAATAGCATATCATATTTAATGGTCCAAACTTGGTTTTGCATCTGGACATTTGAATTGAGAATTAAAGAGTAGAATATTGCAAGTGGCAATTATGATAAGAGCATATTCAATCACAATGGAGCATATGTTTTTTTTTTTTTTTTTTTGAGGGGTGGAGCATATGTTTTTTAAAAAAGGTTTTATTGTTTCTCACGTTATCTTATCTTTTCTCTTGATGGGGCAGATGACACTTACTTCTTACTTTTTTCCTACTCAAGTTTATAATATAATAATAATCATGCATATCTGTCAGGCACCTCACTACCGTCCATATAAACAAACATCAGTTTTGCTTTATTTATACAACTCCCAACGTGACCCATTAATTTATTACAGAAACAGCTCATGTGCATACTATGATAGGAGAACAAACAAACACTATAACATTATCCTATTCCCACGAGACAAAGCTTCAAAGTCAAATGATAACATTAAACAATATTTCTGTTAGCGTAACATTAAATAATTCAAAATATTTCAGAAATAACTTGCTTGCACAACCAACACCCTCGGCTCTATTTCTATTTGACCGGCTGGTGAAAAGTACCCACCTAGCGCATGTTAGCATCCACCAGATTTCTAGTAAAATAACTAATAGAAAACACAAGGCGGAACCTTCAACACGACGAAATTTAAATGAGCAGTAAAATGGTTGCATAAGCTAATTATGCCAAGTATCGTAGTAGGCCGCTCCGCTCTTTAATGAATTCAAGCAATTATAGCCAGCCTTGTGCTTAAAAACATTTGTATCATGTGCTGAATATTGTTGTACCCTTTTCTTCTTCAACTCTCAATCTTTTTGCTCTTCTACAAAATGAAGAGGTGAAGCTAACACATCTAAATCTGGGCATACTAACCCCAGCCAGCGGTAACAGAATTGTAGAAGGGAGGCCATAATTCTACGTACAGTAAGCAGTACGAGACATCTGGTTTCCTATGCGAAACCGCCATAAGCGGCGTGAATATAGCTTTAACCATACGTGTTCCAAAATATTAACTTCATTCGCACAATAAATCTCCAAATCGCGTCTAAATCATGAACCTCTAGATTTGAATTAATCCCAATAACATCGAACAACATTTTTGTTTTAACAGAAACGAAAAAGAAAAAAGAAAAAAAAAGTTTCTTAATAATCAGTCACCAGTAGTCAACCAATCCTGAACTGAGAAAACACAACTCAAAAGCAGTAGAATTCAGGGACAAACCCCTTGGAAACAAGAACAAAAGAAGTCTAAAGAGCCTCAGAAATGAAGGGAATAAAGCAAGAAGAATATCATAGTTTCTTGTTCAACTTATTACAGACGCAGCAGGAATAGAAAATTTGAACAGGACGAGACAGAAAACGTACCCGAATCTTTAGAGGCATCAGGAGTCTCATCCTTCACAGTTATAGGAAGGTTTTTCGAACCCAAACCAAGAAAATCTCTCTCCATGCCTTAAAACAACAAACACCCGATACCCACCTCCGCTCTCAACTCTAACAAACCCCTGAAGACTTGAACTTTTGCTCTTTCTATATTCCCCGGTGAATGTTATTAAATAAGCCACGAGAAAAAGATGGCTACTTGATTGCTTCTTTAAGCAGGGAAAGAAAGCAAAACGATGAGAGAGAAGAAACTGAAGTGGACCTTTTAAAAAAGAAAATAAACTGTGTCAAAATTTTCTCTCTTTTCCTTATTTATTGTGTTCTTTATTTCAGCCGTTGGATTGCTCGAACATCTTCCTAGTTTACTGACTGGTCCGGTCGGACAACCCGGAGGCACCGGTTAGTTACCACGTGCGTTACTCGGCTCTTGGATTGGTGGCTCTTGTGCACATGAGTAAGTGGTCTTGTTGTGGCGGAGTCGACAAGTGGCGACGAACTTAATTTTAAAATTTTTACACTTTCTCCATGGGCGTTCAGACTTCAGCACTGCCTAATGCCTATAGATATTTTATTTTTTGAAAAGGGACACGGTGCTGACACGTGTATCTATGTTTCTTCTTCTTGTATTTTTGGGGATTACGTTCTTAAATTGAATGGGCCACTTGTTGCTTGCCCTGTCACTGTCGCAGGCGCAAACCAGACGAGTGTTTTCTTCCACGATAGCAAGCTGGGGAATATCAGATTTTTTTGTGAAGTTTATGACATGTGACATTAGACTAGCACTACCAGGCGTTCGATGGGCCTCCTTTCTTACGCGCCAATGACTTTTGGATTGGATAGCTTATCTAGTCAAATTTCTGATTACTTTATTTTTTGTTCCTTTATACGATAATTGCTTAGATTGGTAATTGAGTGAATGCTTTCCATAATTACAAATTACTAGGTGCAATTTAAAAATAATCCAGTGGATTTTTTATTTTTATTTATATATGCACAAATGAAGTACTACATTCGATTTCATTAATAAGTATTATGGTTATATTTGTTTTAAAGATAACTTGCATACAAACTGAAATAAATTTCTCAACGTACAAATCTAGAACGAAAATCAGAGCACTAATTGGATTAATTGGTTGCTCATCCTTTAAAAATAGCTCTTAAAGACCATACAGGCCATGGGATTGCATGGCAAAACTTATCAGCATGAACAAGCCAGTACTCGCTCAAAACGCATCCTTATAAACAGTTAAATATGGCTCATTTTTACTTTCATAAAAAATAACATAAAATAAAATAGGACCAACTCTTAACCTTACCAAGAACAACAAAAGATTCATATTTTACTTTTTTTTACTCTTTATAAGAGTCCAAAAATAGGGGTCCATTCTAGTTCTTATTAACCTTTTCATATGCAATTAAATTTATAGTCTCTTAGTTAAATGGAATTCCCTAAACCCTCAATTTTAAAATTATTATTTAAATTAAATTTGTGTTAATTTATTAATTACCATAAACTTCAAAAGTTTATTTCGTATACATTTAAAAGATAATGTGAACATTTCTATTGTAAATATTGTTAGAGTTCCTCATATTAACTAAACATGAAAATATTAAAGGGTTTATAAATGGTATGGGTCAACTATCTAAATGACTAGTTCTAGTCATTTTGGCAATGGTTGACCCATGCCCAATTCTTGTTAAAGGCTCTACACTCTACTTATATTAAAAATTATAATATGGTATCAGAGCAGGTTTGGTCCGAATTGTTAATTTTTTGGTTGTTTGTCTAAATGTCTAGTCCCAGCAACCTAATTCGGTTACTGCTGTGTTTATTTCAAGTGACAATTAGATGTCATGTCCTAGTTGCACTTGAGGGGGGAGTGTTAGAGTATTTTATATTGACTATAAAAATGTTAAAGGGTTTATAAGTAGTAAGGGCAACTAACCAAATGACTAATTCTAGTCATTTTGGCAATGGTTGACCCAAGCTCAATTCTTGTTATTGGGCTCTATGTTATAACACAAGAGAAATCTACTACCAAGGCACGACGTGATACCCGCAAACCTGCTTGTCTCAACAATTATTTTACATTTTAAGCATTTTCTTTGTAATTGCATAAACTATTTAGAATTTTGTAAAGGTTCAGCTCACTAAGAGCTCGTGCTACTAGAGAACAAAAACAGTTATGCTTTATAAGAGTATAAGTACTAAAAGGAAGGAAATGAGAAAGGTGTAAGATTATTCCCCTGCTAACTCTCTTCTATTCTGCTGTCCCATTCTCTCCCTCTTTGATGTTTGTACCTAACATTGGTGCTCTCGTCTCCTTCCTCAATGCCTCCTAAATTTGAGCCTCAGTGAACAACTACATGAACTTCAAGACTCCTTTGAATCCAAATTAGAATCCTCCATCCAGAATCACGTTGCCACCATAGCCGATCTTCAAATGAAACTTTGGCCATTTGGAAACTGGCAATCAAACCATTCAACAACAACCACCACTTCCACTTCTCCTACTCATTCCATCTTTTACTTCCTCCACCTTAGTCACTAATTCCACCAACCTTCCTCCACCATCTTCTTCCTTTCAACTCAAAACCCTTAAATTCCATTTTACACACTTTGATGGATCTAACCCGCAGGATTGGCTCTTTCAAGCTGAGCAATATTTCACATTTTATGCTATTCCCTCAGCCAATCATCTCTCCATCGCCACCTTCTTCATGATTGGCTAAGCTCTATCGTGGTTCCAATGGATGCATCAAAACTACCAACTCTCCAATTGGGATTCATTTACTAGAGCCATGGAATTAAGATTCAACCCCTCCCTTTTCATTAATCCCCAATCTTCATTATTTAAACTTAAACATTCTTCCTCTGTTTCCAATTATCAGTTTAATTTTGAAAATCTTTCCAATCGGGTATCTGGATTATCAAGGGAACATCTCCTTAACTATTTCATCTGTAGATTGCGACAAGAGATCCAACGTGAGTTGGTATTGCTCCAACCTCACTCCTTAACTCACGTGTTTGCTCTGGCTAAGCTCATTGAGTCTAAATTATTAGATTCCAAATCAACCTTTCAATAGTCCTTAAACCCTCTGTTTTGCCCTCTTATAAACCCAAAATCGCAAATCTCACCATCCGCCATTACAAACCCAAAACCGCAAATTTCACCATCCTCCATGCCTATTCGTAGGCTTACTCCCATTGAGATGCAAATTAGAAGAGCTAAAGGGCTCTGTTTTAATTGTGATGATATGTACAAACCTGGCCACAAGTTCGAACAACCCCATTCCTCTTGTTACAGGTGGATAAGGAAATCTTTGGTGATCTATCAGCTGTCGACACATTCTCGACACCATTTTTCTCACTTCCATAACCCCCTCCTCTACCTGTCATTACAGAGATTGAATCTAAAGAATTTCAAGTTCTTCTACATGCTCTTAATGGTTATTCATCTCACCGATGTTTTCCAGATGATCAGCTATGTTAATGGGCATCCCTTTACAGTACTCATTGACTCTGACAGCACATACAATCTGGTACAACCGCAATTGGCCAGGTATCTTGGCATTCAGTACAACCCACTCTGCCATTGTCAATTTTCGTTGGCAATGGCAATACCCTACATTGTTTGGGCTATATACTGGTAATCTTACTGGGACTACAAAGCCATGAGTTCTTCTTGGATTTTTATGTACTGGATGTTTATGGGGTTGACGTCATTTTGGGGTTTAATGACTATCATAGCTAGGTCCCTTGTTGGTTGATTTTTCTAGCCTTTGTATGACTTTTGTGCATAAGGGATCAGTCATTACACAGCATGGGGATAGGCCAATCCAACCTGCGGCTATAACGTTGGCTCAATTTAAACAGCTTACACAAATTGACGGTATTGCATCTGTTCATTTACTGGCCATGGCTGAAGTAGCCCAGATTTTAGTCCACCAGAATTACCACAAACCCCACTTGAGCTTCACGTTGTGCTCTGCAAATATCGTCATCTATTTGAACCCCCAAAGGGCTTATCCCCATATAGACACTGTGATAACCACATTCATCTGTTACCAAACACTCCATCTGTCAATGTCAAACTATATCGTTACCCTTATAGTCAAAAGAAAGACATGGAACTCCTTATCACAGAGACGTTGCAAGAAGGCCTCATTCAACCAAGCACCAACCCTTTTTCATAGTCGGTATTACTTGTTAAAAAAAGATGGCTCATGGAATTTTTGTGTTGACTATTGAGCTCTTAAAGTTGTGACTATTAAAGATCGCTTCCCTG
>JANIPN010000006.1:47960731-47971997 GCA_027478595.1 Erythroxylum anguifugum
TTTCCCTTTGCTTAATTTTATCCAAATAATGGAAAGGAAGAGAAATGTATTTCTCTTCCTTTCTTTTCCCTTGCTTTCCATCTATCCAAACAAAGGCTTATTTCCGGAAACGGGAATTCTTAGGAATAGATATTCTTTCTAACCAAACGACAGAATACCTAATAAATAAGAACAGAGCGGTAATAGAATTCTTATTACCTCCAACCAAACTGCCCGTTAGTGTTTTTCTCTTTCTAAAACCGGACAAATAAAATCCCGGGCTGGAAAACTAAACCTTACCCTTTTTAAAATTCTTTCTAATAATAGTTATCTGGGTAACAAAATAGAAATTTAGACGCCAAATTCCCGACAACTTTGGATGCCAACAAAATTTCAACCATTACATAGCAACATTCATACATAGGACCGCACAACATAAATTACACAGACCCCTCTCTCTCATTTACAGCTGCGACGCTTTGTTCCACATAAACCTTTCACTATCTGCCCTTTCTATTAGTCAGATTGCTTGGCCCTCTCAAAGCATATATCCACTTACAATCATTTGCATTACTTTAGCATACGTGACAAAAGCTTACATTTCTCAATTACTTGAAGTTAAATGACGGAGGGTTGGGAACTTGAAACGGCCTAAAGCTTGGATGGAGTGGATTGGGAAGAAAATTGAAATTTGTCCGACCAAAGCGTGCTAATTGTATGATTTTTATAGACCCATAACCGAGGTCAGTGACTTTTACCAACTTCCTAGAATAAAAAATCATTCAACCAATAAATGATCTTCATCAATCTCAGCTGTTATCTTTTTTTTATAGAAGTTGCTCTAGACATCAGGAAAACACCTTGACAGGTGTTGGTCATCAGAAAAAACATTACAACCAAATCTGCAAAGCAACTAAAACATCTCAGTATGAATTGATTAGAAGTTGCATCAAAAGCAAAAGCTAAATTAAAAGGAAAGGTTATAATTACAACCACCATCATCCACCCAACAAGAACAAATGGAATATATATGGACCCCCACAAGCTTTTGAAAGAAAAAGGAAAAACAAGATAACAAACCTAGTGCAAGATGGATTGAAGGGATAAAAAGATGACATCACAATTTGCTCCTAATGACAGAAGGGGTGAGAAATTAACAGACTAAGCATGAGAATTAAGGGCATAAATCAAAGCCTTTTACAATTGTTGGGTGACCAGCTCACCGAGAAGAGTTATCGTCAGCAATGTTGAGTAGATCAGGCTGTGGGTCTTGATCTTCCCGGAGGTTTGAACAACATAGCTCCTCAATTCTCCTCGTTACTTCAGACATGGTAGGACGAATATCAGGGTATTGCGTTGCACAATCTATTCCCAGTTGCAAGAGCTGAACCATATCTTCCTCAACATTCTGGTACCGAAGCAGCTCAAGATCAAACACTTCTGAGGTCCATTCCTCCCTAACTATCGACTGGACCCATCTGGGAAGATCAACACCCTCTTCATTCAAAAGGGCGTGGGTGGGAGCCTTCCCAGTCAGTAGCTCCAGCAGCAATACCCCGAAACTATAGACATCAGCCTTTTGAGAAACTTTACGAGGGTCAGTTACCTCTGGTGCTCGATAACCAGTAGCTCTGTTGGGAGATGAGGAAGGACCAACCAGCTGCGCAAGCCCAAAATCAGAGACTCGAGCAGCATAAGATTGAGTCAATAAGACATTGGAGGATTTGATGCTTCCATGGGAAATATTGGGGCCTTGAGAATGTAAGTATTGAATGCCTCGTGCAGCTCCAAGAGCAATGGCAGATCTAATCTCCCAGTTCAGGGGCGTCCTACCAGCTCCCTTGTTGCCTATGATATATATAATTCAAGCCGAGGTATAGTGAGATGGGTTACTTTTAAACAAAGTCACGATCTTTCATCATTTACAGATCCTTTTACATTAAAAAACAAAAATTTAAGAAATTGTTAGCAAGTTCAATGCTTCTACCATCACTCTAATGGCAGATTGTCAGGAAAAGAAATCATCAAATGACGATTTTGATAAGAAACCATGTCTGACAAGCTAAAAGAGAAGACACATACAACTAATTGACTCTTACCGATTCACTTGACAGTAAAATTTAATTATGAAGTAACTGCAGTTAACAATTCCCACAGCTACTAAAGCAGGTGAGTGTGTACAGGAATCATCACCATCAACCAAAAGACATACATGATCTCGAAACCCCGGCATACAAAATTGTATAATTATCTAAAAGAATGACGGATCAGCAAACCAAAATGGAAATCATAACAGCAGAAATTATGTGAATGAAAAGCCAAAAGTGAGAAGTACTCACCATGCAGAAGTGCAGATAGGCTTCCCATAGGCATGTAATCATAGACAAGAAGCTTCTCATCCCGACTATAATAGTAAGCCCTCAAAGGCACCAAATTTTCTTGATCCATGGCTCCCACCATCTCTATCTTCTCCTTGAATTCTCTCTCTGAAATAGTCACATCCTTCAACCTCTTCACAGCCACCACAGTCCCTACCTCCAACACTGCCTTGTAGGCAGTTCCAAAGGTTCCTTTCCCCAAAACCTCAGCAGATGCTCTCAACAAGTCCTCCAAGTCAAAAACCTTCGATGCTTTGTCAAAAAACACAAGCTTTTTGGCCCCAGCACCGCTCACTTCGCTTCCTTTACCATTACCAACCATTGCAGCCGCAGCAGCAGCAGCAACTGAGTAGCCATTGCCGGCCCCTAGACCATTGCCCTCTTCTGCAATTGGCTTTTCTCCTTGAATCTCCAGTTCATGTTGCTTAATAGACGCAATGTCAATTGATCTTGACTTTTGACTACTCTTCTTTCGGCATAAGAACAACAAAACCAAAACAACCAAGAAGAAACCCAGTACAGATCCAATTACTATACCCGCAACTGCCCCACCAGACAACTTATTTTTATTTGCCTGGTCACCAATCCCACCAGTTGGTGTACTAGGCACCACCACACTACCATTACCACCAGAACCAGCGCATATATCAAGAGGCTGCCCACATAGAGAAGTGCCCAGAAAAGAAGTTGATTCGAAGCTCTGTAATCTCTCAGGTATAGAGCCATTCAACAAATTATTAGAAACATTGAACTGCGCAAGCTTCTCCAACTTCAAATCCGGAATAGACCCAGATAACCGATTGTTCTCAAGAAACAATGTCTTCAACCTCGTAAAGTTATTAAAGCTCGGAGATATCCCACCGGTGAAGTTGTTTTCACCAAGGTTAAGGCGCACAAGATCCCGGAGACTAAACAGAAACTCCGGAATCTCACCTGAGAACGTATTGCCTTGTAAGTAAAGGTTGTGGAGACTGGTGCAGGCAACGAGATCTGAAGGTAGCCGGCCAGTAAGAGCATTGAGTCTGAGGCTTAAAGTTCGCAGCTTTGTGAGGTTGGAGAACACACCGGTCGGAAGCTGACCAGTGAGTGACACTCCTGGGAGGCGGAGCACGGCGACGCGGTTCTGGTCGCAGCCAACACCGGCCCAAGAGCATGGAGTAGACTGAGTCACATTCCAGAGAAGAGTTCGGCCACCGACGGAAGAGCGGAGAGAAAGGAGAGCTTGGCGGTCGGAGGCAAGATCTGATAAAGAACGATGAACACAAAAGACAAGAAGAAAAGAGAAAAAGATAAGAATTTTGAGGTTCTTCATAGTTGGTGTCTATGTTTCCTTCTAGATGTGGAAGATAGAAACTTTGAAGAAAAAGGTGAAAGCTTTGAGGGAAATTAAGGTGGCAATGTAGGTGGATGTGTAAGAGACATGGAGGGATAAGGAAGATTCATTGGTGTTTGTCTTAGTGCAGAGACAGTAAACAGAGGTTAAAAAGGGTGGGAAAGAGACAGAGGTAGTAAACCGAAGGGTTGGTTCAGGTGTTTTCTTTCTTTTTGTTGAAGTGCGCAAAGCAACAACTATAACTTAGAAGACCAAACCCTAGCGAAGCTTAACACAAACACCTTGAGAATTGAGTTGATACGAAAAATGTTTAGTCAACTCTGTTGATCTTTTCTTGTTTATGTCCACCAATTAAGTCGGATTATATTGTATGCGTGATATAGAGGGGGGCGGGGGGCTATTATTGTCCTCCTATTTTTTCATTTTTTCTCCGTGGAAATGCGGCTTCACTTCAGGCTTTGTTTGCTTGTGTTCTGCTCTGCTGCTGCAATATTTATTTCCTTCTCTGTTTCCGTCCGGCTCTTGTGTCTTTGGACTTTTCCTTTTCCCCTTCTTCTCAGTTTTATTTTTCTTGTTTTATTTATTATCGTGAAATTGAAAGCATACAAGATATTTTCAGAAAGACAAAATTGCTGTATTTTAGTTGGGTACTCCTAAGATTTCTCCATCAAATAGGAGAGCTTGCCCTTTTTAACATAAATCTAAGAAAAAAGAAGATTCCCTTCCTTAGTAATTGGAACCTAGTTGTATGTAAATTTCTGTCAGGACACATTGTCCTGAACTATCTTTCTACAGAGATTTTCCATTGATCAGATTCGGATAAATTACCAATTTTTTTTAATTTACTCTTCCTAATCTTAAGATTTTTTAGTTATTTTAATGTAAATTGTTTCTTGTATATCAAGTAGAATAACAGTTCACATTTGAGTTTGACACACGCAAAGTAAAATGCTACAATCATTTTCTAGTGACTGTAACTTCAGAAATTGCCTGCAACTCTAATTCTGTGAAGATAGATTAATATCAAAAAAACAAAAATCATTTTAACACTAATAAAAATCAATATAAAACTCTTAAAATTATTTTCTCTAACGTTAATTTGACCTGAGTGTCATAACTCATAGCCTCTTCCAACTTTTTTTCTAGTTCACAAGAACTATTAGTTATTACAATAAGACTTATTATCATTTAGCATATATGTGAAGAAACATTGTAAAAGTGAAGCCGTGTATTATCAGATCTTTCCAAAATTTGTTTTATTGCGTGATTTCGAACTGAGTATGACAATGACGATGATAATATATATGAAAAAAGTTTTCTACTACCATCTTTATGCGCATTGACTTAAGTCATTCTAATGCAACCAACAACCGACAACAATTTAGTAAAATTTTACTAATGCAAAATTTGAAGAAGAAATTATGATCAATGTAAACACTTATGGTTTGATAACCGTATGGGCAAACATTGAAAAAACCTTATAGACATTGTAAAAACTTATGTCAACGAAGTTCACCATTAGCGTATTGAGATAAGACTAACATTCCAATTGTTAATATTGTCATATCATATACCAAACATGTGAATGGTAATTGTTGTCATATTGTTAATGTTGTACATAATATTTTATCATCTGTATAAAGTCTTTTGAGTTATTAAAAAAAATCAATGGTAAACCCATAAATTATTATGTGCAGAGCACTTTGGGTTTTTGCTTGATGTGATAATTATGAAAAATATTATAACTCTTTCATCGATCAAAATCAAACCGACAACTTTGACATTTGTGCATATGATTTTATATAATCATAAAGATATGACGTTAGCAATGGCCGCTCCCAACCACCGACGACGATGAAACCATGCTATTAATGGTAACGGGTAAGCTTCCAGTTGTTGTTGGGTCCTTTTCCTCCCTCTCATCTCATGTGCTGCTCTTGATCTTATGTCTTATTATTGCTTTTAAGATGATTACTTCTAAATCCCTTATATTTAATTTAGTATCTAAATTTCTTTAAAAAAAATTAATTAGATGTCTTAATTTTTTAGAATCATCAATAATTAAATTGAATTGTTAAGATTTAAAAATTAATTACTTAATTAAAGATTTTGAAATATTAAATATTAAAATTTTAAACACTTTTAAACATGTTATTTTTTATTAATATTACTTTATTGTTTTGTCATCTTTATCAGATACTATCTCTAAGACTCTAACGACATCTGTCATTCTACAACCCAAATTCGTACAGGAACAAGATGGAAGAGATTTTTTGACTGCGACTTGGCAACCACCTTACTTCTGATTTTTATTATTATCTATTACTCAACCAAAAGGTACGTAACAAATATTATCTATGGCAGGCACGTAACGATCGGATTTGGACGATCAAAAAGTGCTCTTCTTTCACTCTATGTCGCATGACTTTAGGCTATATTTATGATTGGCAACAGGTCACTATGAACAGACCCATGCTCTCCTGTCCAGTGGAGGCGAGTGGGATAATGGAGGGGTTGCGAGATGAGGCCCAACTTGATTGGTTGTGCTTTGTTGATGGTGCAATATTTATGGAGCGATGTCTATATGGCTATGAGGTTGTATGCTAAGATGGGGAAGGAAATTTCGTGAGAGCAGTATCGGGTCATTTTGTAGGGCGTTGTAGTGCAGATGTGTTTGAAGATGTGGCACTGCGAGAAGCGTTAACTTGGGTCTTACCTCTTTGTTAGGGTAGAGAGACTTTTTACTCAGATGCCCAAAATATAGTTTCTGCTATGAATAGTTCTCATGATTCTTGGACTGAATTTGGTATAGTCATTTTAGAATGTAAGCAATTATTACACGCCAGACCTCATATCAAGGTCTGATGGGTTCGTAAACAAGCCAATGCTGAGGCTTATAACTTAGCAAGGGTCTCACATTTATATGCTAACTGTTATAGTTGGGATTTTCCCCTAACTCTCTAATTAATGCTATTGATATTGAATTTGTTTCAAAAAAAATAACTATTACTTTAAAAAAAAAAGAAAGGATGTAATTTTGCATAAATTATGAATGACCACAATAGATAATTTTTTTAACAAAAGTGAAAATAAAAATAATCAAAAACAAAATAATAAATTAACATTCTGAGATTTGGTGACGCAATTTGCCAAATCTTGCATACATATGCGGGATTTTTATCTAGCTTAATTACTTCCACCTGTAATATAAAATAGTTTTATTCAAAGTATTACAAAATCGACTCAGTTATTCTTCGATATTACTCCTCGTTTTTGCTACTGATAAAAGTAATTCACATCTAATCGTACAACCACCTCGACTTAACGTCAAGAGACGAAAATCAAATAGCTGAAATAATCAACAAACACAAACAAAAACACTTTGAAAACAACTTCTTTAAAATGTAGCTTCGTCAATGACGTATCGAAAAGTTATTCGTTAATAATTCGGTTGTATTCAGCCGCTGGATTTTCTAAACATCACTTTCACAATAGGCAACCATACAATCAACATCAATTCAATTCACTAAAAACCACGCAATAGATGGGTAACATCAGTACAAAAAGAATACATAAATCAGGCAATGAATCAGTTGCAAAACTCCCAAGCCACAACCTAAATTTATCTTTGAATAATAGAAGAATACCCAGCTAATAAACAACTACGATATCAGCCAGAATACAACATGTGTGTGTAGATTACCAGCCAAGTATCCTATGAAACAAGAGAGAAAAAAAGCTCAGCAGCAAAAATACCCACTTAACGCAGCTCACGCCCCTTCAACCTAGGTTCATGGCCCACACAGAAATTACAGCACCAACGATACAACTCTATCACACAATCACCAATGGAAAAGCAGCTACTTCGACTTCCAATAAACAATACAACTCAAGTAAAACGTAACTGCTGAAAAATACCCACTAAATCACAAAGACTAAAGAGAAAAACGCAGCTTCAAAAAAAAATGCTTAGGTCACATGATTCCACCAACAAGATGTGCAATCGACAGATTTCTATCTTTTCACCATTAACTGCTAAAAACCATCCAAAATTATCCTGGGAATCTCAACTGCAAAATCATCCAAAAACTTATATCACACATGAATCTCAGCCACAATCCAGCTACGTAATCAAGTCAAATATTCAAAAGATAACCATCATCTCACAATAGGATATACATTTTAAAATCCCATCTTAATTAAGATTTTAAATTTATCTTAAAAGTCTAATTATTAAATAATGTCAAAATTAATAATAAGATACATACCATGTATCTTAACATTTACTTACTGTTTTATACTTTCAGTTGCCCAGCTAGAGCATTGGAATTGTCCGTACTCTGGTATTATGTAATGTAGCGATCAAGGTCAAAATCAATTCAACATTTTCCATTAAAGTATTTGAAGTAAGCGGAGATTTGGACCTAAAACTTACACGCAAAACAGATGTTCTAATTTCAGAAGGAAACTTCTTGGGTCTGCAGAGTCTGTATCCGTTCAATTCATTCTTAGACACAAATTCCTCTCTGTTCTAACTAACCTCTATCAAACCAACTTTCCATAATATGGGGAGTTTCTTTTTATGCTGTCTTTCTTTGGGGACAGCATCCATTTTCTTGTGTTTCTTGAGATTGCTCCTCCATAACATATTCAAGTGGGAAATTGTGTGTTATCAGACCAACAGGTGATGGGCTTTAGTTTGCAATAAGATGAGGTCCCCATCAAAGATTTTCAACATTTACTTATTCACAGGTTGTTACATCCGGAAGGAATCAATAAGTGGGCAAAACATTTATTATTATACTTTTGGAAAACAGCTGTTTTTTAAATAAATCTTTATGCAATAAGTTATTTACGAACTTAATCCAATAATTTAGAGGGAGTCTTACTCCTTAGCACTTAGAATTCAGAAATGGTTCAAGTATCAAGTTGACAATTCCTTCTCAACATCAGCCTGCCCTTTAATTTTTGAGATTTGACAATAAAAAAAAACAAAATATCTTGCAATAACATTACATATATTAAGGTGTACATATAGAAAATCCGTACAAAAATGGCATGTTTACTTGATTTATCTTAAAGAATCCTACAAAGAAAGAAAGTTGCGTGTGCAGCTTTCTATTCTGATTAGGAGGGTAGGGTTGATGGAAGTAGTTTGTAGATAGAAAAATGAGGGTTAGGTGAAACTACAATATAAACACAGATATTTGTTACTTTTTTTTTTATTTGGATAAATCAGTAAAATTTTATACAAATAAAAAAAGATTATGTACATAACAAGAGATTTGCTAAACAGAAATCCTGTTCCTACTAACAGAAACTAGTTAGGACAAAATCAAAAGGAACCTACCTCAAATCTTATAACAACACTACCAACCACTCTCCCAGATATTTGTTACTTGTAAGCTATTGAAGTTTAAGTTCGCCAACCCTGCCAGCTTGAATGAAGACCAAATCTTTAGCTGTTTGTTTGGAAAGTTTGGTTGCCTTGTAAACAAGCTGGAGTTTAGTTATTTGATTAGATTTACCTAAATGTTGCGCAAATGAATAAAACAATGACAACAACATTGTAGCCACTTGTTAGGAAAGTGTCGCTGCTTTTCAAACAAGTCTGAGTGCTTCTTAGTTATTTTCTAAAACGATGTCATCAAATTAACTTAGGTATTGCGTTGATAGTTCACATCGATCGGGTACAAACTTTTGATTAGATGGTGTGCCTATTTATCTCCTTTTTGCGATTGATTCGAGTTGCTGATATTCAGAAAGAAACAGCTAGACATCAAATATATTGAGTTCATGATGTCATAGGAAGATCTCACATCCAGCTTGGCCAAAATTACGATGGTGGGTTTCCAACCTCCCAAATGACAAACGAGTTCAGATTCTCTGTCTAATATTATGGTGTCTTATTGTGTCTAATAAATCTCAGTCATTTATTTATGTGGGGTCCGCATGGGACCCGCGTGGGTCCCGCAAAATTAATCGCTGAGATTCTATGAGACAGAATAAGACAGAGTAAAACTGGACAGAGGATCTGGAGTGATGGCAAACTAGCACAAATAAATATGATTTGACGAGAAACAAAATCTAATTGGAAACAGAAGAGTTGAGAATTTGGGCAACGGCCTATTCTTGCCCACTAGTTGTTGGAAGTACTAAGCGTGAAATAAAGCGTGATAGACGAAGAAAAACATCAATCCTCGTGAGCTTTTTAATTCAGCGACGTAGAATGGGTAAATTGCACTAAACAATCATGTATATAGGTAATAACTAGTTGTAGATATACATGTAAAGTAAAAAGTTGACTCCCTCTGCGTACCGTTTTTTAATCTTTCCAATCCTCTACAGGGGAGTTTTTTTTTTTTTTTTGAAAAATTTACGAAGGAAAAAGTCCGATGGGCTGCATTGTAAGATGTGAAAATCTTTGTTTAGCATCATCCATCAAACGAGGGAAACCATTATAAGCAGAAAACAAGGGAGCAGTAAATGCTATGGCTCTAGAAAATGTGATAAGTCACGTGGCCCTACAGAACTTGGGAGGTGATACTGGTACGTGACAAATTTCAGTCTGAGAAACATAACTGGCAGATAAATGCTGCACAAATGTGCAGTGATAATGCCTTCTTAATTTAATTCATTATATTATTATATAATTTTAATGTATAAATAAATATAAGTAATTTAAAAATTTGTAATCAAATTATAAATGTTTAAAATTTGTAATGTATATTTTATTAAAAAGGTTTAAATTTGTTATTTTTAAAATATATAAGTTAGAATATCATAAGTGAATAAGTAAAATTAGTCAGCAAAAATTTGGGATGAAAAATTTAAAAATTTAAAAAATGTATAGTGTAATCTGTTTGTTATAAATGTATAAAATATATAAACTAAATTAAAAAACTCAAACAAAATAAGTTTAAAATAATAATATTGTGTAATTTAAAAATTTGTGATAAGATTATTAATATTTAAATGTATAATACGAAAATAATTATGATAGAATTGGTAAATTTAGTTAGTAAAAATTTGGAATGAAAAAAAATCCGGAGATGAAATATAATCATTCACCTTATACAAAACTTAAGAATATATAAGTTAGAATGTAAAAAATGGATTAGTAAAATTATTTATTTGACTGGAAAAATTAAAAAACGTAAAATATTTTGTTATTAATTAAATATTATAGTTAATTAAGGTTAAAAAAGTCAATTGCTTAATTTAAAATGTTGTGAAAAAATTATAAACATTTAATGTAGGTAAGTACAAATATGATAATAAGTCCTATCTGTGACTGAAACAAAGTTATTATATTTAGTTGTTTCAATAAGATAATAAAAAAAAGTCCTAACATTTGATATTATTTAATGTATAAATGAATATTGTGCAATTTTAAAATTTGCAATCAAAGTATTAGTATTTAAATTTTTAAATATATATTAAGAAAGAATTATGATAGAAATATTAAAAATATATAATTTAGAATACTAAAAATGAATAATATATTAAATTAATTAATTCTCACCTGAGGAAACTTCAGGAGTTTACGAGGAGGAAATGGAGGTATAACTCCTAT
>JANIPN010000006.1:48413735-48429151 GCA_027478595.1 Erythroxylum anguifugum
GCCAACTTAATTTAATAAAGCTTTAATTTCTCTAATCATGCTTAATTAACATAGACAAAAGTTTCGGGGCTAACAACATTAATTCTAATTTCACCTAACACTTAAATTCAACTTAAATTTCTATTTCTTCTTTCAAATTCTAACTAAAAAAAATTCTAAAAATTCAAACCATAATTCAAACACAAAGAACCAATTAAGCAATTTAAGCAAATAGGACAAGGTATAACACCGAGAGAGTGGAGAAGCTTCTTCTTGCCACCTCTCCCACTTCCGTTTAATTATTATGTGATGGATGAGTGAATTACAGCAGCCATGCTACCAAAGGGGCCAGTTGTCCCATACAGTGTAACCTATCGTTTAAGTGTGACGTGAAGAGGGTTGGAACTTACGCATAAATTAGCAATACTACTCACGGGTGTGACAAATATGTCGCACCTATGAGGCTCAATAACTCACAGGTGTGAGAAGTTATCATATCCCCTAGGTTTTTAATATAATCTGAGGGACATGTGACGGTGGATTTTATGTAAGATTGGAGGGTTTTCAGCTGGGAGAAAAACAGAGAGGGAGCTTCGAGAGAGATTAGAAAAAGGGGCAAACCCCTCAATCGTGAGAGACCCATGGAAAGGTAGCTTCCCGACGTCGATTTAATGGGGATATCAACACCAACGACCTGGTTAAGTGCATTTCGTCTTTGTATTTATTGGTTATTTCTCTCTTATGAATTGATTGTGTTATCCTATATCTATTATTTGGATCTCGTGGAAGAATGATTGAATGTTCTATTTGATTGTTTTTATGTATAAACCTATTGCTAAGATCGAATACAATACATAATCTTTGTGTTTCTGATTCATTTGTAGCGACTAATGGTTCGTAATTAATAGGGATAATATAACCTAGGTTAAATAATCTGAGCTTGTGTGATTATTGCTTAGATTGGTTTATTTTTCCCACTCGTAAGACAACAGTCCGATTAAACTTAGAGAGTGTCTCTTAGGTTATCTGATAGCTAGGGTTAATTAACGAGCTCTTCTTAATTAACTATCACCTAATGAAAAACTAGGATTAATAGCTTGTTGTTAATCTATGACCAATATTTCAAAGAGAAATGTGAAGGAAACTATTTAATGAAATATGTTTAATAGGGTATAGGCCAAGATTGAACCAAAGAACTAGAATCCTAATGAATTCACCACTTTCATCATTTTTGCACATTTTATTTAATTTTTTGGGGTAAATTAGAGATTTAAATTAATCAAAAAGGGTTTATGTACAAATCATGGGGTTGCTTTGAAGGCCATCCCCTCCCAAAACCAGAAAGGTAACTAACCTATGAACAAGAGGAACTCTACAAAAATAGTTCCCTATGAATCATACCAACCACAACATCCTGCCTACACAAATATACCAACCAAGGTGACCTTTTAGGAAGGCACATCTAACCAGCTACACAAAAACATTTACAAAGTACCAAAGTAAAGAAATATATTAAATATACTATCATATACACTGCTGAAACCATAATTCACACTCATTTCCACATTAAAAACCAGAAGTTCACATCTACCTTGCATGAGTTAAGCCTCTTAGTTGCATTTCCCATTTTGTTGAAAGGTGGATGTTCTTTGGTGATTTACTGAGGAAGATAAAGGTGTAGCTCTTGTCCTTGATCCTTTCTTCCTTGTTACCCTTTTATCCCTTAACAGCTTAGTCCCACGTCTAAGCTCATCGTCATATGCCCTCTTAATTCTCACCCATCCATCTTTGGTCAAAACCATATGCTTGCTTCTGATTCTCTAATTTCAATTTGCTATCATAGTTCCATCCAAAGGGAGGGCTTCCCTGTTGTTTAGCTTTATGATCATCTTTGCATAAACACCTTTGATGTTTCTATGAAATTCTTTTGGCTACCAACTCCTTGCTTTACTGATTTGGGACATAGACTTGTCCTGGGACTAGATTCCCTTTTGCTCTTTGTTTTAGAGATAGATTAATACCTTCCCTTTGTGTAAACCTAAACACAAAAACTGCAGAGATATTGTTAGCTAATAATAATAGCTCCTACCATTACCTTCTCTCAGTGTTTGTGAACGTTTTCTTTATTTTGCTTTTGCTAGTTTAGCTTAATTTTATTTTCTTGATTGATAAACCAACCAAACCCCCATAACCTAAACACCGTTTAATTTCATTTCAAAACCTTTACATACACTCTCAGTGGGATCGACTTAGATTCACCACTACTATAGTAGTAGGTCTAGTTTATTTTGTATAGTATTACGACGCGCTACTAATTTTGGCGGCACTGTTGGGGAGTGTGGTGCTTTAGTTTTTTTCTTGATTTTAATTGATGTTTTGTACATATTTTTTTGCAATTTATTTCTTTTTGATTATTTCTTGATCTTTTCATTCTTTGTTTAGTGTTATTGTATTTAAAAAATTTACAAGGATGGAAGTAATTTCTTTTATAATTCATATTCCTAATCTTATAATTATGTTTGGAGTGATCATACAAATTATAGTTATGGATGTGATAATCAACATAATTACTTCCCTGATAGTTTGCAGGAAACACAATAATTCCTGTATGGACCAAAAGCTTCGTATTATTATTCAGGTACATCTCTTGAAGAATTGATTAATATTGTAAATGCTAATACTTTGCAATTGCAACAAAGTGTACAAGAGTTCTAGCAGGATGTAAGGCAACTTTTGCAAGATGTAGGGTTTAGTGTCCAATATTTGGAAAACAAAAAAAAACTCAGGTACTTCTATGGAGGAATTAGTTAATGTTTGTGTTGCTAATACTTTGTGATTATAACATGAAGAGATGCAATTCCATCAAGAAACAAGTTCTAGGATCCAGAACTTGACAAGCCAGATGGTCAGTTAATTGGAAACTCTCAACCGCCTAGCATCACAAAGAGAAGAAATGCAACTATCTCAACCTAGGGTGTACCCAAGGGAAGTTAGCACAGAGGCCTTATAAAGTAAAGAGGAGCTTGAGAATCTTGAGTGTACCATCAAGGAATTGCTTGTGTCGAAGAAGTTGAGAAGGAGTTCAAAGTAAAAAATGAAATATCAATTAGCTTGGAGGTAAGTACTGAGTCCATAATTATTGTTAATACTAACCCTTCACCTTTACTTAGTAGATTGCAGAAATTGATCGAACAAGAAAAAGATGAAGAGATATTCGAAATCTTCCCAAAGTGCATGGACTTAGTAGAGATTCAAAGTCTGAAGATAAGGCATATGCTGAATATGAGGGATTATCAACCAAGGCCCTATGCTAAACAACCTCATATGGAGATAGCTCAGACTGTGATACCTGAAAATCATAATTTCGTCACATGAGGAGCATATGGAGTCGAGCCAGTGACCCTAAACAAAGACGCTTCTTGGGACGCAATCCAAGGGAAGTAAATTTCTTTTTTTTTTAATTTTCATATTTGTTTCTTATGTGCATGTATATTTCTATGTTGGCTTGTTTCTTGCTTGTTTTAGGTTTTCAATAAAAATGAGAGAGAATATAATAAACAGTCAAACATTTTCTCATTTTTTATTGCTTCTAGGACTGTATAGTCATGAGTAGAGATGAATTGACTAGAGAATTTCGTGGCAACTTGAGCATGTACTTTTACTTTTGAGATTGGTCGATGTGCATTATCTTTAGAAGAGTAGTGACTAGTGATAGACAAAGCCTATGAGATTTTGAGCCTTATTAGGCTGACACTTCCATATCATTCTCATTATCTTTTGTGTATATGTGACCTTCATGACATGTACATCCTGACTTTTTCTTGAATTTTTATTTGAGACCACATTCTTGTCACGTCCATTAATATGGAGATGATAAGACATTCTTTGCTTTTTTGAACTACATTAGCCAAATAACCTACCCATTATATGATTTTCTTTTTGATAAACCCCTTTGAGCTTTATTAGCCTTTCTTTTTGTATTAACCACAAAACATGCTTTAAACCTAACCAAATGTCCTTTCCAAGCCTTAAAGTTAGTGAATCATTTGCTGATTGTTGAGATTGTGGATATACAAAATTCTAAGTATGGGAGTATGCATATGTGTGGGTTGGTTACAATGTTGGGATGCTATTTTATGTCTTATCACTGAAATTCCCACGTTGATGTATTTCTTTTAATTTTTATAAGAGAAAAGAAAAGAAAGAAAGAAAAGAGAAAAGCAAAAGAAAAGAAAGGAAAAGAAAGAAAGAAAGAAAAAGAAAAAGAACGAAAAAATTGTTTATATAAATGTGTCAATAAGGAAATGCTTATGTGGTTTGCAAATTATTCATAATTAATGTATCCTCCCAAAGTTGTAAAGAATGGGTGACTTAAGTATGTTGAATATGAGGTGGATGTTGCTTTTAATGATCACTCTCTATGGTTACCAAATCTTATTTATGATTAATTTTTGTGAGTAATATATGCTTCATGTGGTTTGTGTGAGAGAGCTTGAGATTGAGCGGTGAAACATCATTTTTTCATTAATTATAGTTGATGTACACAATTGTGAGGAAATGTTGGATTTTACGCTTGATTTCACATTGAGTGTTGCTTTGTTTCTTTAGCTTTAACGACTTTCATGCTATTTGACCCAAATACATCTCACCTTACCTTTGCCCATATTACAACCTAGAAAAGTCCTTTGTTCCATGATTTTTCATGTGAACATTAGTGGCGGAGAAATGAAATGATATGTAAAGTTGTGGAATGTCTTAACTGTGAATGGTATTTGAGTGCACCCATTAACATATCTTGCTTAAACACATTTTCTAAGTCTACCATTAGACTGGTCAGTTTCTAAAGGTGATGCTTATTGATTGATCATGAGTAAAAGCTTGGAATGTTAAGTTCTTCCTATGATTTTTGAAAGTCATTCATCTTCATTTATGATATCTTGGGAAAAATAGGAGATGAGTAAATATTTTTGCGTCTAAGAGCTTAATTTTGATATTTTGCCCGAGGACGGACAAATGCTAAATGTAGGGGAAATTGACATATGCTTCATTGATCATATAATTATTCCATAACACTTAGCGATTAATGACATGAAATTGCTTAAGATACTCACTTTGACTCATATGTGGTTTTAGGCACAATTCTGAAGCAAAAGACTTAAAGTGAGTTGAAAGCACTATATTTAGGGCCATTTTTTGAACAATCACACTCACTTGTCTTTATAGAGCAAGAAGAAGAAGATTATAGCAAGAATAAGACAAAAAGAAGATAAGAATATGAAGAAACTACTGAAGAGTAGCTCATAACTGAATGGAAAAACTGAATAACCATTATCATCACTCATAGTTGTACAACCACCTACATGAGCAAGAGGCAGCCTTTATGCCCATGCAAGATATCTTAACGTGAATTTTATGGCCAATAAAGAAGAAGTATGGTCGGCTACATTTGGAGAGGGCTGTAAGATTAGAAAGTGTCGGCTGGAGCAAAGTGAAAAATTGAGATAGTGGAGCAGCTTCTTCTTGCTACCTATCCCACTTCCATTTAATTATTATATGATGGATAAGTGAATTATAGCAGTCGTGCTACCAAAGGAACCAGTTGTTCAATTCATTTTAACCCAGCGTTTAAGGTATAAAATACATGTTGTGTGTGATAGGAAGAGGGTTGGAACTTGGGCATAAATTGGCAATGCTTCTTACGGCTGTAAGAAGCTGCTCACGGGTGGGACAAATCTGTCACACCCATAAGGCTCTCTCACACCTGTGAGAGATAACTCATGGGTGTGAGAAGTTGCCACATCACCTAGGTTTTTAATAGAAATTGAGGGACATGTGACGAGTTTTTATGAAAGAATGGAGGGTTTTAGATTGGGAGAAAAATAGGGAGGGAGCTTCAGGAGAGATGAGAAAAAGGGGCAAACCCCTCAACCATAAGAGACCCATAGAAGGGTTGCTTACCGACGTTAGTTCAACGGGGATATTAATTCCAACGACCTGGTTAAGTACACTTTCGTTGTATTTGTTATTTTCTTTCTCTGTTTAGAAATTGATCATGTTATCCTATGTGTATGGATTTGGGTATTGTGAAAAGATGATTTACATGCATTCATTGGATCATTTTATTATAAACCCATTGCTAGAATATTCAATGTAATCCGTAATTGTTTGTTGAATTTCATTTGTAGCGACTAATAGTTCGTAATCAATAAGGATAACATAACTTATGTTAAATAATTCGAGTTTGATTGATTATTGCTTATATTGGTTAGTTTTTCTTGTTCGTAAGGCAGTTTTCTGATTAAACTTAAAGAGCGTCTCCTAGGTTATGTGATAGTTAGGGTTAATTAATGAGCTCTTCTAAATTAACTATGTCCTAAGGAAAAATAAGGATTAATAGAGCTTGTTATTAATCAACGACCAATATTTCAAAGAGAGATGTGAAGAAAACAATTCAATGAAATATGTTTAATAAGGTATAGCTGAGATTGAACCAAAGAACCGGACTCCTAATGAATTCACCATTTTCATCATTTTTGCATGTTTTCTTTAATTTGCTTTTGTTAGATTAGCTTCATTTTATTTTCTTGTTTGATAAACCAACCAACCCCTAAATAACCTGAACACCGTTTAATTTTATTTCAAAAGCTTTACACACACTCTGTGTGAGATTGAGCTAGACTCACTACTGCTATAGAAGTAGGTCTAGTCTATTTTGTGTAGTGTTACGAGGCGCTTCCATAGGCAAATGATAAGCTTCGCCATATACGAGCCTAAAAGGAGTCTTTCTTATCGGAGTTTTAAAAATGATTCGATTAGCCCATAGGGCATCCTCCAAGTTTAATGCCTAATCCTTCCTTGAATTATTCACTGTCGTTTCTAAAATTCATTTTGGCTCTAGGTTCACAACTTCCACTTGTCTGCTTGTTTGTGGGTGAAAAGGAATGGCAATGTGATGGTGGATTCCGTATCTTTTAAGGAGAACATCAAAAGATCTATTACAGAAATGTGTTTCTCCATCGCTTATTATTGTCCTTGACACTCTAAATCTGTTGAATAACCTTTTGATAAATTCTGCAAGACTTTTCCATCATTTTTTGGAGTTTCCTAGTAGATACGTAATCCACTCCTACTAAAATGTATGTATTCCCCATGGAGGATGGGAAAGGTCCCATAAAGTCGATGTCCCACGCATAAAAAAATTTGGCTTCCAAGATATAAGGGCATCTCATCTTCTTTCGAGATGTTACCCACTCTTTGACATCTATCGCACTATACCACGAATTCCTAAGCATCTTTAAATAGATGCAGCCAATAGATTCCACATTCAAGTATTTGAGTCGCCGTCTTGTTTGAGCCATGATGTCCAACATAAAGAGCTTTGTGACACTGCGTCAATAGGTTCAACATCTCTTCCTCTGGAACACATCCTCTTATTAGAGCATTAACATATGTCTGATACAAGATTGGTTCATCCCATAGGTACTAGGTACACTTGTACAAGAATCGCTTCCTCAGTGGATATGATAAATCAGAAGGAAGCTAACCGTTGGAGATAAAATTTACGATGGTATTGCTATGCTATCGAGTAACATCAAAGTCTCATCCATGAATGTTTCCGTAATATCATCGCTTTGCTCAAACTCCCCTCCTTCTAGACGTGATAAGTGGTCTGCGACCACTTTTTCTGCTCCCTTCTTATCTCAGACTTCGATGTCAAACTCTCGTGGTAGTAGCACCCATATTATAAGTCTTGGTTTCGCGTCCTTCTTGGCAAAAAGATATTTTAGTGCAGTGTGATCAATAAAAATGATCACTTTAGAGCCCAAAAGGTATGATCGAAAATTATTACATGCATACACCACCACTAGTAACTCCTTCTCAGTGGTGGTGTAGTTCAATTATGGCCGAGTTAATGTCTTGCTGATGTAGTATATCACATGCAACTTATTATCCTTCCTTTGGCTCAACATGCAACCCACAGCTTAATCGCTAACGTCGCACTTGACTTCGAATGGGGGTGTCCAATCTGGTGACAATAAGATTGGTGTCAATGTTAGAGCCTTCTTTAATTGATCAAATGCGGATACACAACTATCATTAAAACAAAAAGGCACATCCTTAACTAACAGGTTCATTAGAGGTCTTGCTATATGTGAGAAGTCCTTGATAAAGCAAAGATAGAATCCTACATAACCTAGGAATGCTCTCATGCCTTTAACGTTGATGGGTGGTGGAAGCTTCTTTATGACCTCCATCTTTGCTTTATCCACTTCAATTCTTTGATGTGATATTTTATGCCCAAGCACTACTCCCCCATGAACTATCAAGTGGCACTTTCCCAATTTAGCACTAGATTTGATTCTTCACATCTTTGGAGTACTCTATCCAAATTAGTCAGGCACTGCTCAAAAGTGTCTTCAAAGACTGAGAAATAGTCCATAAAAACTTTCATTATGTCCTCGATCATATCCACAAAGATAGACATCATGCACTTTTGAAATCTAACTGGAGCATTGCATAATCCGAAGGGCATTTGTCTATACACAAATATACCATAAAGACATGTAAAAGTGATCTTTTCTTGGTTATAAGGGTAGGTGACTATCAGATTGTATCCTAAATAACCATCTAGGAAGTAATAGAATGAGTAACCAGCCACTCTTTCGATCATTTGATCTACAAATGGGAGAGGAAAGTGATCCCTTTTAGTCACCTTGTTAAGCTTTCGATAGTCTACGCAAACTCTCCATCCTATGATTGTTCTTGTTGAAATTAGCTCTCCACTTTCACTCTTCATGATGTTCATATCACCTTTCTTCGATACGCATTATACTGGGCTAACCCATTCCTATCACATATGGGTTATATGACACCCATGTCTAAGAGCTTCACTACTTCCTTTTTGACTAATTCCTTCACGTGAGGGTTTAACCTACATTGATGTTCACTCACAGCTCGACTTCCTTCTTCGATGCATAACAATGTTTGGGCTTATTCCTTAAATGTCAAATATCTGCCATCCTATAGCTTTCATCTGCTTCTTCATAATTACTACCACCTTGCTCTCTTTTTCCCCACCCAATTGATTGGAAATGATGATGGGTAGAGTTTGACCTTCACCTAGAAGGTACTCCTGAGGTGTGTTGGTAACGGTGTAAGCTCTAGAGTTGGTGGTTAGTCTATGGAGGGTGGTATGGGTTCTTTGGTTCTTACTAATATTTTTTATGTTTCAAAAAACCCGACTCCTCTGTTTCAACATCTTCCTCAAACTCAACTTCGTTCACTTGCTCAACTTTATCATCTTTCTCAACTTCTATTGATTTAATTTCTTCAAAGCATCTTTCTTCTTACTTTTGGATACTTTCATCTATAACATCATTCTTCATGCAAGAGCTACTTTCTTTCAAATTTTTCAAGTCATTGTTGATGTTAAACTCCACTTGATCTTCACTAATCCGAAATGTTAATTTACTTTCATGAACATCGATCAAAGCCCTTTTTATGTCCATGAAAGGTCATCCAGGAATTAATGGGCAGTTCTTATACTCTTCAAAATCAAGAACGACGAAGTCCACAATGATAATAAACTTGTCTACTTGCATTAATACATCTTCAACCACTCCAAACAATCTTTTAATTAGTTGATCGACTAAAAAGATTAGCATCAAAGTTAGCTTAACCTTATAGAGCCCAAATTTCCTGAATATCGACAAAGGCATAAGATTGACGATTGCTCTTAAATCACATAAGCACTTTGCAAATTCAAATTCACCAACCACATAGGGTATTGTGAAACTTCCTAGATCCTTCAACTTGGATGGCATATAATTGGTGATTATGGAACTGCAGCTGCCAATTAGCACTACCATTTGGTTCTCTTCCCAAGTGCACTTCTTTGATAATATGTCTTTCAAAAATTTGACATACTTGGGCATATGTTCCAATGCCTTGATGAAAGAAAGATTATTTTGCAAAGTCTTCAATTTATCCACAAACTTTGCAAATTGTGCATCTAGTTTGCTCTTTTGTAATCGTTAAGGATATGGGATCTTGGGTAGATATGGCAAAGGGGCAACGTAAGGAGAGTATTCACTCATGTCCACATCCTTCTTCTTTTATTGGTCCTTCTCTACAAGGTAGGGTATAGCTTCTGTCTCTAAAGGTTGCTCAACTTCCTTCCCACTTCGAAGTGTGACTGCCTTCAAATGCTCCCTTGGTTTTGTTTTAATGTTGCTCAGGAGATTCCTTGCATTTTGTGCAGACAATGCATTTTCCAGTTGGATCATTTGAACTTATAAGTTATAAGAGGCATGGTTTTTGGTTACTTGTTCAAATTTCCCTTCCAACCTCTTATAAACATCATCCATGTTTACGAGTTTGTCCAAAATTTTATCTAACTTAGAGTCTGTAGAATTAGGTTTCTCCTGTTGAAATCCAGGTGGTCTTTAAGATTGGAATTGACCTCCTGTATTTTTTTACCAAGAAAATTTTAGGTGGTTCTTTCACCCAGGATTATACGTGTTAGAGTAAGGGTTATTCCCCCCTCTTCGGCCAAATTGGGCTCTCATATAGTTGAGTTGTTCCGTTTTATTGGTTTACATTAAGAAGCAATCGATGGTATCATGGTTGTCTTGTCCACATAATCCACATCTATGCTTAATTGCTTTAACTGGAGCTGACAAAGAAGCTTTCATGCAATCGAGTTGTCAGGTTAAGTCATCAATTTTTTCCTAGATTTATGTTATTGAATCAACGGCAATGGGCCCCTTGTAATTGCGGAAGGTTGTTTGTTGTCTGCTTTTATCGAACGTCTAAAGACAACTATTACTTGCCATCTTTTCTAACAAATCCTACGCTTCCTCAACTATCTTTCTATTTAGAGATCCTCCATCTATTGCATTAATGGTGCCTCGTCTGGGTGGAGTAACTCCATTATAAAAGGTTTGCAGAAGGAATTCTTTAGGTAGGTTATAGTGAGGACACCTACTTTGCAAATCGCTATACTGTTCCCATGCTTCATAAAGTGACTCCCCATCACTTTGTTGGAAATTTGTAATCTCCTTTATCAAGTTTGTCCTCTTTGTGAGGGGGAAGTACTTGTTCAAAAATGCATACACCCATTGCTACGACGTTGTGATGTTTGCAGGGCTTAATGAATGATACCATGTCATAGTTCTATACTTTATGTGAAGGGAAAGAATCTCATCCTAACAACATCTTTCGACATTCCATAATATCGAAAAGGATCACATATTTCTAGAAAATTCACTAAATGAGCGTTAGGATCCTCATTAGCTAACCTATAAAAATGCACATTAGTTTACATCATGTTTAATAAATTTGGCTTAATCTCGAATTGCGTTGCTTGCACCGATGGTCAAGTGATGCCTTGATGTGTAGCATTGAACCCTGGCCTCATGAAATGCATCAGGGTTCTCTACTAGTTTCCTTGATTATGTTCCTCCACCATCGTTTCTTCGATATCTTCTTCTTAACGTCTTGCTCCTCGAATTACTCGTTCTAATCAAGTGAAATCAAGTGCTAAAATTTTGATGATCCTACCTGAATTCCTAGTAACTCTTGTGTTCATGCAGTCGTACGGACACAAGAAAGGTGAAAATTTCCTTAGAGCAAAGGAATTGAAATAATCCTAAAATAACTCCTCAGTAATGGTGCCAAAAGCTTATTGAGCAAGTTTTATCTAATGTAAAACCTTCAATATTCCACAAGCATATTGATCGTAACCCGTAGTAATTAAGGTGTCAATTCGATAAGGAATTACTAAAACTAAATGAACCCTAACTTTATCTAAGGTTGTAAAAATACGAATTAAATGAAAATAAAAATATTAGAAAAATAAACAATTGAGTGTGAATTGAATGAAAATGAAATTAACACAATTAAATCAAATAGAGCACTAGACCACTTAACAAATGAGATGTTACAATAAAATAAGATAGATCAATTATGAGAGCATAAGATTCATTTTATGGTCATTTTGCTATCTTAACCACTATTGATTCAATCGGTATCAATCCTAGATTTATAAAGGGTTGATTACTCTCTCTTAAGAACTAATCATTTAACCCCAATTAATAATCCCTAATTGATTCCAAAATTCTAAATTTGCAATCTCTCGATTAACAAAAACAACCTAACCTTTTTAACTAATTCTTAAGCAATTTATCCTTTTTAACTAATTCTTAAGCATTTTATCAAATAATTAGGTCCTCACATAAGATCTTTCTTCGTATAATTATCGATTATAGGTTGTTAACTCTCATTACCCATCCTAATTATATTACTATTGATTCAATCTCTTGATCTATTATCGAAGTACGTGCAACTATAAATATCATAACACCCAACATTTCATAGACATCAAAGGTGTTCAAGTCACCAAATGATTCAAAAATAAACACTAAAATGAAATTAGAACATCATCAACATGATCAACATCCTTAGTCCCAATTCATACATCATGCTGGAAGTAAATAAACAAGAGAAAGAAGAAAACAACTTTAATGGACTAGGTTGGAGTGGCTAGACTGCTGCTGCAGATGCTCCTCTTCTCTTCTCTCCTTCTTAATCTTCCTTTAAGTTCTTTCTAAATTTGGAAAATGGAGGCTAGGTCTCATTTTAGGTCTTGTTATATTCTTATTTAGTTCATGGGTCATTTAGGTTAAAGTCTAGGTTTTACGAATGTCCAATTGTCTAAAAATGCCCTCTAAGTATCAAAACCAAAGGAGATCCCCACATTTGACGAGCTCTTGTCACGATCACGACAGGTGTGTCATGATCATGACATAGAGAAATTGTCTTGTCACGATCGTGACAAGGGTGTCATGATCGTGACCCTATGTAAAGCTCTTCGGTTATGACCGTTACACTTCAGTCATGATTGTGACCCTGGGGAGAGATCTTCTGTTATGACCATGATGGTCATGTCACGATTGTGACCTTGTCCTTTTGTCCAAGCTTTCTTTAACTTCCTTCAATTTTCATTCATCTGAGTTCATACACTAACAAACACATCAAAACACCTCAACATCATAAAATTATGGTGCAACATCATACCCTAAACCATATAACACTAAAAATATAAACACACAATCAAATTAACATAATTCTAAACCTAAACATGCAAAAATCATCTATCAACACCTATAAACACATTAAAACACCTACCAAAACATAACGTAAACCACAACTATCATTTAAGTACACATTGAACTATGTTGACCTATTCACTATTCGAAATCGAGTAAATGATACCCACATTTAAAAGTTTCACTACCTCTTTCTTGACCGCTTCTTTCATGTGAGGGTTTAACGTTTATTGTATTTCCCTTCCTGCTTTACTTCCTTCCTTAAGGTTAATCCTATGCATCACCACATTAAGACTTATTCCTCTTATGTTAGATATTTTCCAACCATGGCCTTCATCCTCTTCCTAATTATTGTCCTTCATCCTCTTCCTAATTATCTCTCCTACCCTGCTTTCTTATTCCCCATCCAGCTAGTTTGAAATGATGATGGGTAAAGTTTGACTCTTGCCTAGAAAGGTATACCTAAGATGTGTAGGTAAAGGCTTCAACTCAAGTGTTAGTGATTTTACAATGGATGGTGGTATGGGTGCTTCCATTATCACTAAGATCTCTTAATTGTACTGAACACCTAACTCATCCTTTTCTCCTTATCCTTTAGTTTCAACATCCTCAAAACTCACTTCCTTATTGTAACTCTCCTCTTGCTATTTGATGCACTCATCCATTATGTTTATCTTCATGACATAGTTGCATTCCTTCGAATTTTTAAAAAGTTTGTTCATATTGATATCTACTTGATCATCACCAATCTAAAGGATGAATTTCCCTTCATAGACATCAATCAATATCTTCCCATAGGCATAAATGGCCTACTAAGAATAAGTGAACAACTCTTATCCTCTTCAAAGTCTAACACCATGAAGTCCATTGGAATAATGAATTTTTCCACTTTGATAATCACATCCTCCACTATACAAAATGGTTTCTTTATCAATTGATCCGCTAACTAAATAAGCATAGAAGTTGGCTTCACTTCACCTAGCCCCAATTTCCTGAAAATTGATAAAGGAATAAGATCGATACTTGCACTTAAGTCACATAACAATTTGGCAAAATCTAAATCACCAACAACATAAGGTGTAGTAAAACTCCCTGGGTACTTTAATTTTGAAGGAATATGGCCGGTGCTTATGGAATTACAATTTTGAATTAGAGAAATTGTTTGGTTATCCTCCCAAGTTTGCTTGTTTGATAGTATATGCTTGAGGAATGTTGCGTACTTGGTCATGAGTTCCAAAACCTTCATAAAAGACAAGTTAATTTGCAACGTCTTTATATTTTCCATGAACTTTGCAAATTATGCATCTAGTTTATTCTTCTGCAATCTTTGTGAGAATGGAATCTTCAATGGATGGAACATAGGGAGGATCTTTTTTCTTCTCTTCATCTTTTTTCCTTCTTCTTTTACTCTTCTACGTGGTATGGATGTTCAGCTTGTTTCTCATATGATTTTTCTAGCTCTTTCCCACTTTTAAATGTGATGACCTTCAATTGCTCCCTTGGATTTGCTTCCAAGTTGCTTGGGAGACCACCTCCCCCCCCCCCTCACACTTCCTGTAGACAATGCATTGGCTAATTGGCCTACTTAAATATCCAAATTATGAATAGAAAATGCACGATTCTTTTTTATTTGGTTAAATTTCACTTCCATCCTCTATTGGGTCTCATCTTGGCTTGTGAAATTGAAATTCAACATGTCTATTAACTTATTTATCTTTGATTCTAATGAATCGAACTTGTCTTGTTGAAATCCTAGTTGACCTTCAGTTCTCATTTGAGTTCCTACATTGTTAGACTAAGAGAATTTAACTGGTTCTTCCACCTAATATTATAAGTCTTCAAATAAGGATTATTACTTCCCTGACCATATTATGCTCTTATAAAGTTGAGCTACTCCATGTTGTTGGTTTCCAATAGGAAGCAATCAGTTGTGATATGGCTCTCTTATCTGTACAACTCACATTCATGCTGAATTACTTTGAGTGGAATGTCAGAGGTGGCTTTCAAACTATTCAATTACTTGGTTAGGCTTGCTACCTCAGGTTGCAATGTTGTCATTGAATCTACAGCAAGCATTCCCTTTTGATCCTAAAAGGTTGATTATTATCCACTTCTTTCTAACATCCAGAGAAAGCTATTGTTCATAATCTTCTCTAACAAATCATGCGCCTCCTCAAATATTCTCCGCATTAATGAGCCTCCAACTACTGCATCAATAGTGCCTTGCGCGGGTGGATTTATGACACGCACCTTTTGGGCCGTGTTGGCACTAGGGAATGGGTAGGCTTAATGCCACCAAAACCCGTAGTAAGCCCAACTTTTCTATAT
>JANIPN010000006.1:48442898-48453648 GCA_027478595.1 Erythroxylum anguifugum
TTTTAAAATTTATCTACTAAGACATTCTGCATCGGTTTCATCTACACAAGCAGTTCAACCAGAGTTGGGATATTGCGGCCCGCACGGGTTGCCTCAGCGGCAAACTATCAGGGTCAGTTGGAACAAGGTCCTAGGTTCGACTCTCAGTAACGACAGAAATGGACCGCTTTGGTAGAGGGCTGCTGAGAATCAGACCGTGGTTCAATCCCCCAGCGATGATCGAGCCTGCGACTGGGGGTCCTTAAGGTTAGGGATCAACCTTTTGAAACAAGAGTCGGGATATTGCGAGTTTATGGACCTAATAAATCTTAGGTTGCCCAGGAACCGAGGAATTCCTGAATATTAGTGGTGCGGCAGCTACGGGGCAACCTTGACAAGTGGTAGCTAGGGGGTGGGCTTCTGTGTCATGAACCTTGCATAAGTATAACTTTATCTTCTTCCAAGAACGTTGGTGTAATGGGGTATTACATATGGTAGTTTTATTAGTAGAAAATAAAGCATCCATGTCAAAGCAGAGAGATGGTAACTTGGAAATACGGTTTTCTGCAAAAAAAAATTAGTCAGATTTTGGTGGTACTGTACGAGGCTAACTTTGTAACCTCTCTCCTCACATGTGTAGCTGTTAATTCATCAAGAAGGGATCAAGGGAATATGTCTACTGATTCAAGACACTCACTGAATCCACATACCTTATACATATGGTACCCGTTGAGATGTCAATTTTGCATGAGGCAGTGAACAGTTGAAATTTGCAAATCATTATCTCCTCATGTGATGTGTTAACAAGCAATCTTTAATACATATAGTTAACTTGTATATAAAGAAAAAGAAAAAGAAAGTGCCCATGAGGTATGTGCAAGAACAGTAACGAATTTGGATGTTTTGCTGGAAAAGTAGGGGAATGAGCAGTGGAAAGGAAAAGATAAAGACGAGAGATGCACTGGTGCATATAGAGAAAATGCACTAACAAAGCCACCCCATTGTTCGAGAACCCCATGAACCGTAACTTTCATGCCATGTAAAAAGACACAAGAGATGATACGTGAAAAAGAAGCCAATCCCTTCTGTGAAATGTTCTTTGGCTGACATTACCGTACGTTCCATGCATGAGTCAATCCGAAAAATGTGAGCATCTGGGCTGTACATTACACTGTTTCCCTATTTATTTTACTACAAATAGTCGCATTTACTTAGTTGAATGTAGAGGCAAATATGGAAAAAGTTGGATGTTGCTGCGGAGAGGGTTTGATGTTCAAGTGTGTGGAGAAGATGGAGAGTGAGATGAGTAACAGTAAGGAGAATGAAGTTGAAGACGTCGAGGAGCTCAAGAAGAGAATCTGTAGCCACCCTTTGTATGGACTCTTGGTTGAGACTCATATCGACTGTTTGAAGGTTCTCACTCTTTCTCTCTCGTCTCTTGATGTATTCTTTTGAAGTCAGATACAGTAACTCTTGATTATTATTTGAAGATATGTGACTATTGAATCTAAGGCTTACATATGATAATGCACTCCTTAATCCTCATAATTTTCAGTCAATTTTCTTGATACTGTGGTGATTACGTCATAAGAGGTTTACTATTTGCATCAAACGATGACACTCATCCAAATGTTCCCCTTGAAATTGAAAGCTTGTAGATTATGATATAAACATACAGTAGAGTAGACACAAGAACAAAAGAACCAATTTAGAGAAACAAAAAATGTCTTTCTAATTATTAATCATCTGCATTGGTAAACTATATCAGGAGAGGAATTATAATAAGAGCAAAGGATATATAGAATATCAGGTGGTGGATGAATCCATAATCCTATTATGCTGGAAACAGATTGATGATGAGGAAGCTAAGCAGCATGTTGTTATTAGCAGCGAGTCATGTTTAAGAACTCATTGCTAAGTATGTGTTCACACGCGTACATGTTTTAAGTTGAGAGTCGTTTTTGTTTTGCCTATCGAAGGTGGGCAGCACTGGAGACTTGGAAATGAAGCAGAAGCTACCTGATCAAAGAGCCTGTTCAAACTTAATCAGTCAGCCGGACTTGGACGATTTCATGGTAACCCCATCTCATTTGTTGAATTATATCTCTTTTTTTTAATTTATTTTGGACTAGATGAGACATGTTCTGAGGAGTTCAAACATCACGACTTAAAAACAGAAAAGAATATTTCTTTATTATTTAAAAAGAGACTGCTTTAAACTTAATAGATGAGGTGATCAAGCAGCACTTTGGTTTGTCTCTTTCACACGGACTACTGTACGGGGTCAAACCTAGCTAACCATTTAAAGCCTTTAATCGAATCACCACGGACTTTGAAAAGGACTAGACGTAGTTATTTCCTGCAAAGGTAGAATCAAAATCAGATTCCGTGCATGATAGTTTGTTCCCAAGTTCAATCAGGCAGCCCAATGACAAGTTGCTGTAAAATCATGCCGGGAAAAAGTTGAACAAAAGTCTTTATATATGGAGCTAAGCTAAACCTAACCCCCTTTTCAACGTTATTTTCATACTAAAATTGGTGTTTTACCCTTCTGTTTGTCTACAAATACTATTCCCAAACGTCATCTCACCACTTCAGATGCTCCGAAAACTTGAATTTCTTTAACTCGCTATAAGCTTAATAGCATCATCAAAAAGAACTTTTATGAAAAACAAAAAAACTTTGAAAAGAATAATAATTTTTTAAACCTTAGCTATGCTTGGACTATAATTTGTACCAATAGATAAGCAAGTCCTAAATAGTTTTTCGTCCATTTAGAAAATTATTTACTACTTCTTTTTTCTTTAGAAGTATAATTACCTTGCTATTGAAACAAAGTTTTGAACAAAAATTTTCAGCTTGGAAGTAGTTAGTACTCCCTCCCGGCCCTATGAGTTATGACCAATAGATTATTAAAAGTTTGAAGTAGATGTACTGAAAATTAGGGATGAGTCACTCAAAAAATTACTAGCCAATGTAGTTGGAGAAGGAAAGCAAATGCCCACCGTTGAATTGATGGATACGACTGGGGAATCATTTCAAACACTGAACATGAAATTTATACCTGAAAGTGACTTCTTTTGTTTTTGTCCAATAATTGATACACATGCACTCCGAAGCATAATTCCAAATTCCTTTTCTTTTGGTAAAAATTCCACTTGTTAATTAATAATAAAAGCAAAGTTTGCAGCATCTCGAAATTAGTAGTTTCTTATATGTAAGCTAAGTAAAACGGAAGATTATGCTCTTTCTATATCAAACAAATGTGTCCCTATTAAAATCACTTGGTAGTTGAGGTTTCAATTTGTGGAAGATGTGACCAAAGTTGGAGTCTTGTGGTTAAGTGGCAAAAATAAAAACTCTGATTGCATATAAATTCAAAGAGACTTTGGTTTGATTTTGTTTTGACCCGAATGGCAGGAAGCATATTGCATGGCACTAAGCAAGTTGAAAGAGGCAATCGAGGAACCTCAGCAAGAAACATTAGCATTTCTGAATACCATGCATTTACAGCTCAAGGATCTCACCATAACCCATTTTGAAACTCCTCAACCATCCACTACTTCCTCTGGTGAGTAGATATAATTATAACAACATAAGATGTAGTCGTAGTAGTAATGTCATTTTTATTAGAGTCCCTTGTCAGAAACAGATCGTGTACATCAGATGTAGTAATTCCTTTATAAAGTTGCAGTTTCATGATGACATTACCCTTCTAATCTCATATAACCTTTCAAGCTGCAACTATACCAAAATGTTTTGCCTCAAACAGCTGCTGTTTTTGGAAATGTGCAAAATGCACATGGTTCCCAAGCTACGAGGAGAAGTGCCTCAAAACTAACAAACTACTGCGTTTGATCTGGTATCATGTATGCTTATGTTTATCCACCAGCTCTAGAAAGAGAATCTTAATGAAATCTGTGTTGGCGTTTTCTTTCCTGGAAGTGGAAAATGGATTAAAGAATGAAACTTAACTAGATAATGAGCAGAACCGTTTTGTGTAATTCTTGTCCATATATCATTTGAACTGAAACATAGTGATCTGTACAAAACTATTACAAGACCATTTTAATGCTCTCTACCTCAAACCGTTGTTTTCATTTAATTACCTGCAAAGTGATCGCTGCTTGAAACTCTGACGTTTAAGTTTAAACAACATATCAAAAGAAGGAAAAAAAAAGAAAGAAAAACTTGTCAAAATATTGTAAAAATAGAAGTATAGAACCCAAGCCTATTTATAGTAGAGTTAATTATTTTAGTAATTTAATTAAAATTAAATTATAATTTCAATTTAAACTTTAATTAAAATTATAGTTATTCACTTTTCCAAAAAAAAAAATTATAGTTATTGATAATCAAATATCAATTATGCCTAAATAAGATTCGATATCTCATATTGATCCTTATTTATTAAATATTTCATATTTAATCATAAAGTTTTTGAAATTTTACAATCAAATCCAACTTAATTAAAACTTTTTTTCTTTCTTCAATTTGTTCTTTATGTTTGACCTATTTGGTTTTCAAATATATTGACAGGGATAATAGATTCTAAAATGTCACACCATTTGAGAGCTTTTAAATTCAACGACTAATCTTTTGTAATTTTCAGTTAAGTGATCAACCTTTTATGACCTAAACCACTTAATTCAAAACATTAGTTATATTAGTATTTTAATAATTTGGCTAATAAAATATTTTCTACGGCATATTGATAGTCGATATGGATGATTAGTTGGCAATTAATTTTTCCATGTAGTTGTCTACATATCATGAATAAAAAATATTCAATTAGCCAAATCAACAAAATTGAGTTGTTAAGGTCATAAAAAGTTAATTATTTAATTGAAATTTTTAAAATTTTGGACACTGAATTGAACAACTTTCAAAAGATTAAGCATTTTAGATTCTGTTATCCCTATGTTGGCAATGGATATAAATTATAACCCTAAATCATATTTAGGATTAAATAAATTAAACTTTTTTTATTTATCTTTAATTCTTTAATTAAACAATTTATATCCATAGATTAAGATTGATATTTATCAATACATCATGACTTCTTAATTATTTAAGAATGTTAAAGCGGTTTTAGCTAACCTTTATGTGTATAATTTTTGGTATAATTAAATCTTTTCATCATATAATATTCTGATTAGACATATAACATGAAAATAATATCTACTTTATTTAAGTTCAATCATGTTAGTTCTCTACCATTAATAATTGATTCAATTAATGAAATTTGAAAATTATTTTCAGTGTCATTCTACCTTTGCCAAGGATTCACATCAATATTAATCAAGAACAATGAAACTTTCTGTCTAATTACCTTAGGGTGATGAAACTTATATTGATCACTCAACTACCTCTATATAGATTATGTTATATCTAATGACTACCGACTAAGTTATCCTTGATTGGAATAGGTCATAAGTAGTATCAAAATATAAAAATCCTTATATAAGATGCTTTGGAGATCTCAAGTCAAAAGATCACATATACGATCATCATAATGAAAATTTTTATAAACACACTAGTAATGCTCCAAATGAAATTATCATATAGGTCAATACAGTAAACTTGTTATCTAACAAACACTCACATATTTGTTTAAGTATCTTCATACTTTATTCTATAAGATTGACTTCCTTTATAATAAAGAAACATAATGTATGCTAGTATTTTTACACTTTATTAATGCCTAGTATTAACAAAATAATGATTAGGAACAATTTAGGGATAATATATAAATACAATATAAATCTCATAATTACTATCTCATGATAATTTTGTTTGCATTGTATATTTTCATTGTAGAATTTGTCATATACATATAAATATGTATAAAAAATGCATTTAAATAATTTTGTTATTAAAATACAACCAATTGGTTGACTATATGGTAACCAATAATCTCCTATTTGCACTAAGCCAATCATTTAAGTATTTTATACTATATCACTATATGAAAATCATGCCACTGCTGGAATAGTAGTTTAATGAGAGAATTCTACAAGATTTTCAATAGTGAGAACTTGCTTAAATCTTATAATTTTCATTTTAATTATCATCATATTTTAAGATAATCTGTCAAACTACATACTTTTATTTTTTATAAGACCTTAGCTCCTTTTGTTTGCCTAATGACTTTAATGTTACATAGTACATTATTATCCAAATAATACGAGGATCTATACCAAGTTTAATAAAGAACTCTTTGTAGAATTAAGTATCTTATATCATATCACCATCTGGCAATCATGCTCCTAGTGAGGTAGTGGTTTAGTGACACAATTCTACAAGATTCCCTATTGGGAGCACTTTTCTAAATCTTATCATTCTTGTCTCAATTATCATCATAATTAAAAAAATATGCCAAAATATATACCTGGATCTGTAACAAGACTTTAGCTCCTTTTGCATGCCTAATGGCTCTAATATTCATTACTACATTATTATCCAAACAATATAAGGAATTATGTCGAGCTCATTAAAGAACTCCTTGATACAAATAATCATTTATACTAAATGAAAAATGTTGGCTTGATTAGTAATTTACACTACATTGAATCCTCTCCAATCTCAAAATAATATTATTCTAAGTAAAAGGTACCTTAATTAGGATTCATTTCTAAAGTTAATATAAAAAAAAACCTTGAACTTAAACATCAACTCATACATGGAATAATGAATATCTTCAATACTTCATAAGTATCAAATATCTAAAATACTAAACACCTATAGTATATTGTCTATGTACTTGGAGTATAATAGGTAAACAATTTCCAATCTACCTATTTAGATTTAATTCTCAAAATTAAGTTGTTATTTTTTCACATCCAATAAGAGTCGTTCTTAGATAATCAATGATTCAACAATTAAAAATATAAATTATTGTTCTTAGTGAGCAATATGTCATTACATACTCCCACTAAAGAGGGTAACTATACTACTACTAACTTTACATATATATATATATATATATATATATATATATATGTGATAAATTCATAATTATATATAAAACAAACTCTTTGAATTCATCATAAAAGTAAATCTTTCAATATGTTGTAACTTTTACTTCAAATTTATCAACAAAGGAAATAGTTCTAATTGGATATATTGTCATGAGATTTGAACTTTTTAAATTTTATCTTACTCCCACTATTTTTCTTAAGAACCATTATCTTATAAGTATACATTAAAACAATGCTTTCATATCTTTAATTGGTGTAATTGGAACTCAATTTTTTTCCAATGCTTTCATATCTTTGCTTAGGAAATTAGAACTTCAACTGCCGGTCCCATAGTGAAAGAACGCCCCAAGATGATCAAATTCTCCAGTGGGGTTCTTAAGAATGCCAAATATGAGAAAGTCTCTAATCCTGAAAAAGAATATAGATAAGGCTGCGAGGACGGTTTTTTGTGCCAAGATGCAATAGATGGTCCCGAAGTTGGTAAGTATTTTATGATAAAATGGATTCTTTCTCATAGTATAACATCTTCTTTTCATACCTTCCATATTCTGAAACTAAGATTTATTCATACTACTACAAAAACATAAATGATGTAGCACGTACTAAGATCCAATGACCACATATAATAATATACATGATTTGGAGGATCGCTAGCAAATTGGATCATTAAAAGTGAACTTTGGAACAACTAGTAAGGTTATTCCTTTGTGATCAAAAGGTTACAAATTTGAGTCACAGAAATTGTCTCTTTATAAAAATGCAAAGAAAAGACTGCGCACAATTATGTCCCTCCCCCATTGATGTTTATGTTGATGTTGTTTATATTTCTAATGCAAACAACCTCTCTTTTTGGATTCAAATAATACAATGCTTACCTTCCTTTGTTTTTTGTGAGTGATACGTACACATGCTTGCTTAAGCTATCTTTTAGTCTCATTTGTTTTTCTATTGTCATTAATGTAAATAGTTTTTTGGGTTGTTACCTCAGTCTAATGATCAATAGCTTCTTAATATTGGATTATTTCTCTAATAAAATAAAAGGAATTATGTTTAATAATATAGTCTGAGGCTTCATCGGTATATATGTTGCATTTATGGCCTATTTTGTTGCATTTGTAGCATATCATGCGTACTTATTCAAGATTAGTTCTTACTTTTTAAGATAGGGTTTACTTCCTAGTGCATGCTTCTCATCAACTTGTGCATCGAGTATTGATGGTGAAAAATCTTTTCATGTGAAGTGCAAATAATAGTGGGCTACCATATCTATTACGTGGAAACTCTTGAGAAGTAGGGAAGTAAATTGAATACATTTCTTAAATACAGTGGAACCAGGCTATATCAATGACATTACAACTTAATATTGTTGTAAACTAGTTAAGTTGATTATCGAACACTTTATAATGCAACTAGATGCTTAACAAAGTTCCTCCATTTGGCTTATATGCTAATTTCTGGTTTTAGTTTTGTTCCTTTTGTATTTTTTGGCTCGATCTATTCTTCTTTACTCAAGTCATATGACTTGTCAATTCAAAAAAAAATATTGTCATCCATGTGTAAAAAGAAAGTGAAAAATAGATAGAAGAAATAATCAAGATGATATGATTAGGCAAAGAAAACATGATAGCTCTATTCAATACAAAATTTTGTTTATGAGATAAAGAGATAAGAATAAAATTATAAGTCTGGAGTTACAATTCTTATTTAAATAGTTCTTGTTAATGATTTTTTTATCATAAATCTCAAACAAATAAGTTTTTGCTTTTATTTTTTATTATAAATCTCATCTAAATATGTTTTTTATTTTACGATAGAAGTAGAATAAAAGGACCCCTAATTTATTAATAGTCTTAGTTACAAATAATTATTAAATGTCCAATATATTAGTTAGGCTATGTCAAAATGACATCATTCATTTATTTAAATTTGTAAATTTATAAATTAAAATGACATCATTTTGATAAATTATATTTAAACAATATCATTTTAGTGGTAAAGGGTCAAATCTGCTAAAATTTTGGACTAACCCTCGTATCAACTTCTAGGCCTAAGTTGGCCCAAATTTCAGTCAATCTAAAACTGACTCATTAACTTCATGCTGGGTCAATCTAAGTTGGACCAATATTACTAAACCTAATTAAAAGTAAATGCAAAGTGTTCTACTATATAAGTCGACAAATGACATTGTAACAACTAAGAAATAAATTGGGTGGGACATACATCAGACCTATCCGTGGGTGCCAATGCTTTTCAAAGATTTAATTTCACGCCATGTACAATATATTTCAATGAATAACTGCGAGAGTTTGACTTTAGAATTAAATAAATAAACCCTCGTAATTTAATTTAATTTTACTCCTTAAATTTATATATTTATTAAAATAAATTATTTATATTTATTTTATTTTATTTTAAAGAATATGCAAGTTAAATATTTTAATAAAGGGACAAAACAAAATAATGTCATCTTTGATATCCAAGTATGAAGCCAGTACCATGTCAATTTATGACAGTACCAATAACTATTCTAAAGTCAGCCTAAACAATCATAGCGTCCATATTACATTTCAAAATACAGCTGTTGAACATGCTAATGAGTCCCTAAAACACGACTGAACTAAACATTTTCTACCTTTTCTATCTATCTGAGCTAGCTTCCATTGCTCAAAAAATTGAAGACTATAGTTTATGAAGAGCTAAAATGAGAGTCCATCATTTTTTCTAAGAAAATTATTTCAAAAGGCCTTATAGGATCATACATAAATGGCTAATCAAGTCTAGATAGGCTGAAGATAATAAACAAAAAATCAAGTTGGAACCAATCCAATCCTACATCGTAAAACCAATTGGACATTGAAGACATTACAGACATGATTAATGTCTTCAATTTTTTCATGACGACAAACATAATAAAAGTCCATTGACAGCCCGTGCTTCACTAAAGGTCATCGTGTAGGCAAATAATTACAACGTAGTCTACATATGAAGTATTTAATCTTAGAAGGGATATTCAACATCTAAAGACAATTAATTCATGTTCAATCTCAAATTTTCATTATTGGGCAGTGGCACCATATTGTGAGAAACTTGATAACTAAATTTAGAATTATACTTGTAGTTCCTATTAAAGGGCTATATAAGTTGATCTCTATTTTTACTCAAAAGGAGTATGACGAATACTAGTTACTACCTCTATAGAAATTAATTTCTACAATAATTTCGTTACCTAAGTGTTACAATGAAGAATCAACAAATCCTTGACCATTAAGTCTTACAAACTTAAAATCATAAGGAATTGAATTATAAAATTCTAATCATCCCTTAACCACTAATCATTTCAAATTCATATGGCTAGTTGGTTAATATTAAACCCCTATTTGAGTAATATTTAACTTTGAGTAGTCAAGATATTAGAGCATTCAAGTAGTTAAGGATCCTCCATATTTGCTTGGCTACTATAGCAAGGTTAAAGGAACCTATATCATGAAAACTCAATTCATTCAATTTTTTACACACACAACTTATTCTGTAAAAGTCAAATAATTCTCTTTGAACTATTATGTTTCATATGTTGGAATTTTAAAGAAAAAGAAGATGAATGAAATGGGATAAGATGAAGATTGAACAATACGTAACACACTCTCATACTTTTATCATTAAACTTGATTGTCTTATATAGACAAAATACAAACAAATAAAATAGAACTTTCAGCTACCAAATCTAGCTTATAAGATAAGATTAAAGATAATCTAAGACTTATTCTAAGATAATCTAAGACCTATTCTAAAGG
>JANIPN010000006.1:48588219-48599605 GCA_027478595.1 Erythroxylum anguifugum
TTTTCTCACCAATTTCTTTCTCAATTAAATTCATTTTAATATTTCTAATTTTCATCAAAAGTTCGGGGTCCAACAGTTCGGGTATCGGCTCTGATACCACCTGTAACATCCCAGATCACCCGCATACAGATATTGTCCGCTTTGGGCCTTGGCCCAGTCAAGCCCTCACTGTTTTGGTTTCCCGAGGCCTTCCCAAGAGGTCACCCATCCTAGAACTACTCTCACCCAAGCACGTTTAACCTCGGAGTTCCGATGGGATCTCATCCATTAGGCCATGGAAAACGCATCTGTAAATGAGAGGTATTCGTATCCTTATAAGGCGTACTTTGTTCCCTTCTCCAACCGATGTGGGATCTCACACTTGAACTACAATATGGAAATTTTAAGGAGTTTTTGAAACTCACTGTGTAATAAGAGTTTCAATTCTTAACTAAGATTCAACATAGTTCTTTCATGAGCATTCTATCAATATGTTGGCTTCATAAACCGATAGTCTATTATTGGGGGACTTCTTAACAAAGATAGAAATGTCTTCACTTCCTTTAAGAAGTTTTACCATGATTAGGTTATGTAATTAAGCCTTTTGCACTAATGTGGAATGAATTTGAAGCAAAGGAGACTAAATCTCTTAAAAACTTCAAGTGCTACAAAATAAATTTGATTATATAGAAAATGAGGTTATTGAGCATGAATGGGCTATTAAATTTATTATAAAGAAGTAATAAGTTGTCAAATAAGATGGATAACGGCTCAATCAAGAGTTTCATAAAGTTAAATGGATGGCTACAAAGTTAGGGAAGTCATTAGTGCTACAGAAGGACGAAGTTAGTTTTTGGAAACAAAAGATCCGATAAACCAAAGAGGACCACGTTTCATATATCAACCAATAGGTAAAAGTTGATCGTTCGATTTGGACCAATTTAGAACTTCTCTTCCTTTTTCAGTTTGTCAATGTTTGGATAGTTTCATATGGATTTTGAAATTTATCTATGAATTTTTATTTTGGACTAATCCTATATGATTTTTGAGAATTCATTTTTGTTCCTTTATCCTCGATTTTAAAAAAACGATAGGCTCCTAAGGCTTTAAATAATTTCCATTAATGAAATGCCTGTAAGATTGTTCTTCTAAACTTACTAACCAATAGACATTACCAATTAAGAAAGTATGAATTCTAAATGGCCCTTCCTACTTTGGAGACTGTTTACTCTATTCTCTATCTTTTATCCTAGGCGGTCGGATCAACTTCCCCATTAAATCCCCTTTTTGGAATTTCTGCCTATAAATTCTTTTATCTTAGAATTTTACCACCTTTTCTTTTTGTTAGAATTTTGCCACCTTTTCTTTTTGAATAATCATATTAATTAAAGCTTGAAGTCACACTTCATCTAAGTCCCCTAATTCCAATAACATTGCTTTTAAAGACCCATAATTTTCCAAAGCATCCTGTTTGGATAATCTCAAGGATGGAAGCACTATTTACATAGGATGTTGGCCCCATAATTTTTCTTGATGAATAAGCATGATTTAAATTAATTTTGAGGTTTTGATGGATTAATTTTTGGAATTAATTATTATGTTAATGTGAGCAAGATTATGTGACATAGGTTAATTGAATTAAAGTGTTAAGGTGGTAAGATTACATAAGGGGTATTTTGGGAAGATCACTTAAGTTTAAAAACCATAAAGCATTAAAGGAGGGGCAAAATAGACATTGTGCAATCATTGAGGGTATAAAAGGGGAGAAAAATTGTTGTCTTGCATTTGGAAGAAGCCAAAAACGTGAATGACAAAAGAGAGAAGAGAGAAGCACAAAAAAGAGAGAGAAGAGAAAAGAAAGGAGGTCAACTAGGTTTCAATTTTTCTTAGTTCTAAAGAGTGATTTTGAAGTTGCTCAAGAAGGGAAAAAAAAAAGAGGAAGATTAGAGCTTCCATTAGACCTAAGAAACAAATTGTTTGGTGAAGATTCAAAGTAAGTTTGATTTTAATCTTTTGGATTTTTGAAAGGTTTTTGGTTTAAAGAGCTTAGGAAATGCATGGGTTTAGGTATCATAGGATCAATTTTAGTGAATGACCTTTGTGGGTTTCTCAATTGGAATGCCTATTGATTTGAGATTTTTTTCAATGTTGAAGAAAATCAAGAGAGGCAAGAGGAGCAAGAGGAGAGGCACATTTGAGCAAGTTATAAGCAAGGAAATTCAAGGTGGGTACCACCTTTTTAATTAAGTAATAACCTATTAATGTTTCTTTCAAGAAATGAAAATAAATGATCTTCAACTACTTTATTCATATGCATTTATTGCATTTTAAATGTTGTAAGAATGTGTTACATGTTTGTATATGAATTGCGTTATTTGTTGATGAGTTGAATGACGGAAATGATTTTTGAAAGAATAGCAAGTTTATGAAATTAAGTTTCCAAAAATGTGCCATATGGGCAAACTACTTCCAGTTCACGAATTACATGTTATATGGGTTTAGTGTAGTTCGTTCAAGAATGTCACGTGCATGTTGACCAAGTTAATGGCTTCTCCCGCCTGCCTGCTAGTGGCACGGAACTCCTTCATGGACTCCCTCAAGTTTACGACTACACAGGAACATTATGTGAAATTTTGTAGTCATCATGTTTATGGATTTGCCCAAACCGTTATGATGTGCTTATGTGTTTACATGTGTTGACAAGTTTGATGAATGCATGACTTATGTGAGTTGTGAATTGGTTTGCCAAGTTGAGAATTTGAGAAATGTGTGTTTTATGGATTTTCATGAGAATTTTCTATGATTATGAAGGTTTTCAATGGTTTTTGCTTATTACCAATTATAAAATTGTTACCCGCGAGCTTTAAGCTCACCCTCATACCCCCCGTTCCATCTACAGGGGAGGAGCAAGATATCGAGTGATCAAGTTAAGAGTCAAGGCATCACTCCAATTTGCATATTTTTGTTTTTGAAGCTAGATTATGTAAAACAAGGCTTTAGTCGTATTTTGGGCAATTATTGTTCTTGTAAAGTTTGTATTTTTGGATTATGATGTAAGGTAGCTCAAAATGCCCACTAAAGTGTTGTAAAATTGTATCTTTTGATGTTAATGAAATATATATACAATATGTTTGCTTATGACTTTTCAAGTCTTCACATTGTAAATTTCAAGTTTTCATAGGGGTAGGAATTGTGTTTTGACTTTAGGAAAAAATCTGGAATAATCTAGGTAGAAATGGTCAAAATTGTCTTCTTGGAAGTTGTAATTGATCTTTCTAACTTTACAACAATATAAAGTATGGAATTTTTGGATATCGGGGTTGAAAGATATGATCATTACAAGTTGGTGATGCTGAATTGGATGTATATCAGGACAACTATAGTAAATGATAAGATGTAGTTGAATGTGATGAATAAAATGAGTTTAGAATTGAGAGTTTTATGCGATCAATTTGATGGTTGAATTGTTAAGAAGTGATATTGCACTAGAAGAGGTGAATTTGAGAAGATTATGAGTGAACATGAAGTTAGAATGGATTTAGGAAGCATTGGAAAGTCTTGGGGGGGAGTTTTGTATCATTTATGTCCGTTAGACGGACTTTAGGTCCGTTAAATAGACCTTCTCGGGTCTGTGAGGACCACTAGCCTCGCCCATGCCTGTTTACCGACCTTCTCGGCTCTAGAATGGCCCCCAACCCCGTGTATGTCCGTTAGGCAGACACATATGTCCGTTTAACAGACATACACTATTCGCTTTTGGAAATTTGCATTTTTGACCCTTTAATGGAAAAATCTCACTTCTAGGTATTAATAAAAGTTGTAGATCTAGAAGTTCTCTTTCAAACAGTATAACAATAACCTCAATCTGACATCTATAGAGAAAGTTATGGCAATTGTTCCAAGACAAGCATAATATGATTGAGGACATAAACATGTTGGATTCTTTTGGCCATAACTTCATCATCCGACATCCAAATGAAGTGATTCTTGAAGCAATAGATTCCTAAGACATTTTTGTATGCCTCCATAAAAATTGGTAGTTCGGGGTGTTGATTTTAGAAAGATTGATTGAAAGAAAGTGAGGGATCGATTAGAAGAGCATAACCAGGGTATGAACATACCTTGGAGTTTTAAGCATATCTTGAGCTATAGAGCTCCGAATGAGATGGTTCTTATTTCAAAATAAACTAGAGACATAAAGATACAATTTTTTTAAAGAAGTCAAATTTTGATGTTGGTGATTGGCTGGTGTGGGCACACGAACCTTGTAAGATGACGGCTAATGAGGGTTCTTTGAGATAACCCTACAGGGAAATATGCTTAGGTTTTGTGACTCCGGATTGTTGGGCTCCAGAAACGGGTCCAACATAGGAAGAACAACATCATGTACATAGGTTAAAGAAAATGGGCTAGTTCCTATAATAGTATGCTTAAATGTATGATACAACTATAACAGAAATTCTATGTCATTCCAGGATATTGATAATTATTTTGTTTGACGTTTCAGCTTGACTATTAGATTGAGCATAATATAGATTCAAATTTAACAATTTTATCCTATAATCTTTAGCAAAATCCCTTAGGGTAAGTGGAGCACATCAGTCCAAAATAAATATAAGATGGCTTATACAACTACTCGATTATAATTGTTCGTCAATTTTGAAAGATTATATACTATATGTTAGAGGGTGAAAACAATGTGAAAAAAATGGAAGAATTCAATAAATTCTTGCATTTGAGTTGCATTATATAATCAAACTATGTCCATTTAGAGGATGGGCCATTGTTCTTATTGGGAATGTATATCCACCATCTTCAAAAGGTCATATTTTCATTCTATTGACTATAGATTATTTTACTAAATGGTTGGTTGCTCAACCTTTGAGGAAGCTCGATCAAATAGATATAGTTAAATTCATGAAGAAACATATTATTCATAAAAAAGATGGGTTTATATGTGTAAATAATATGCAATTTCATTCAACTTAATTATCTCAATGATTATTAAAAAAATGACTTATAAAGGTAAGTGTATTCTAGCTATCATCCTTTTGCATACTTATTCAAATCAATATTCGATAATGAAAAGTATTGATGGATAGATTTCAATTAAGTCAAGATATCAGTTCATAAAATTTAATAGCTAAGATTATAATAAGCTCAAGAAAATCATATATCCATTCATAAAATTTAATAGCTAAGATTATAATAAGCTCAAGAAAATCATTAAATTCATTAACCCCTTCCCCACACTTAAAGTTGTACATTGTCCTTAATGTACACTGTATAAACATATATTAATAAGTGAGAAAGAGTTGAGTTGGTACTTTCTTGAGTAATACAATTTCTGATTTGAGACTATCCATCCAATCTAAGACTACATCATTACAAAACATAAACAAAAAGGGAAAAATAAAAAGAAATAAAAATAACATTCAAAATTAAGAAAAATATCATTAACTATAACGTTAGAGAAAAGAAAATAATAAATACACAATTAATAAAGACAAAGAAAGTATATAAAAAATTAAGCATTTTCCTCGTGATGTGATCTAGGCTGGTACAAAGAAGGAGGGTCTTTAGGATGATGATCTTGTATTAGTGGAGGAGATATTAAGGAAGTGCCCTCGTTGGATGGTGGAGGCTGGAAACCAACATCTTGATTACTTGTCATTAATAACATCAGCTCTCCTATCCACCCAATTATAGCCTCGAGCTTGTCTAGACACGGAACTGAAGTCTCCAACCATCCTAACTGCTCAAGAAGCTCTGCCTATTGAAGTCGGAGAGTTTGCTGAGTTCCCAAAAGTTGGGCCACCCATCTCTCCAATAATGCTATCGTTAGTTAGGTCAGGTGTTGAATACTAGCTCTGGGACCTCTCGAACTATTCAACTCTGGGATTGCACCTCCCGTCTGGATTAAGGGTTTGAGTATAGTTTCACATGATCGAAAATATGATAAGATTAAGAATAAGAAACCCAGAATTTGTCATGAACATGCATCATACATATTCAGTATTCATGAATGTGCATAAATGATTTCATAATCATGCACAATAGTAATATTTGTTTGTATTAAATGCTATAGAAGAACGCATCAAGTGACCGATTCTAGATATTGCCGGGACTTTGAGGCAATAAGCAATAAGGGAGCTTTTGTAAGTAATTTATATGGTAATTTTTGTAAGTAATCTTTGAGTAATTGTAAGTAATTTAGATGACCTTATCTGTTAGTAAATCTTGATGAATATTTATAAGAATTCAGTAAGTAATTCAGTAAGAAATTTTTGATAGTTTTGCTTTGACTATTTTATTTGCTACTAATTTTGATCCATTGAATGATTTGCAAAGCTGTCAGATTGATATGTTTGAATTTTTGGCAGAAAACCAATGATTGATATGTGTATTGAATTTCAGACATCTCTGTTTTCGAATATGTTAAGTCCTAGTTGTGGGTAAATAGGCATGCCTAGAAGGGTCTGCAGCTGCTTCTAGACACTTCGGTGTCGGGACTTTGGTTTCTTCTGGACACTTCGGTGTTGGAACTTCGGTTTCTTCTAGACACTTCGGTGTCGGGACTTCGGTCTCTTCTATTTAGTGATGCCAATCATGGTATCTTTTATATAAGTTCAGTTACCCACTTTTGTTCATGGATTTACAGTCTAACTCGTTTTGCACTTTAATCTCTAATAAGCTTTGATAAGGAACAAACCTATTTTTGATCGGATGGGTTAACACCCTATTCTGATATCAATTCTGTATTTTGAATGTTCTGTTTTGCTATTGGAATAACTGACTTTAGCATGCGAAGTATTTTCGCTAATAAATGAAATTCTATTATGAAATTCTTTGTGTGTTAAGATACTTATGCTATCAAATGGTTCAGTATCTATTGTGGTTAAACATAGTCTAGTTATTACTCACTAAGATATATGCTTATCACGGTGGATTTGCCCCGTGTAAGTTCAGAGAGAAGGAAGTAGGGACTGGGACAAGTCAACCGTAATGGCCATGGGAGTCTTAAATTTGTTTTGTAAAAAATGTAATTCGAATTTATTTTTGGACTTGTATTTGAAGTATATGACTCCTAAATTTTGTTTGAAGAGTTGTAATAACCTTAATTCAGGCTGGTTCCTGAAATTATGATATGTAATGTATGTTTGTTTGAGATTCTAGAAATGCATGTATAAAGTGTTTCGTATATTTGGAAATGTTTATTTTTTAATGTTATGCTTCCGCGAAATGTTTTGTATTCAGGGGGTATTAGGGTGCTACAAATAACTCATTCGGATCACCTCTTCGAGTAGTCAAAACTAAATGGTATTCTACTTGTCCTATGTGTGGCATCCCTTTTCCACAAAGGAAGTGGAAAGAACCTCTAGAGTTAAATCCTTGTAGGAAGGCTCCAATGCATCAAAGAATCTGGGTTGGGCATCTACATTGATGAGCTCCCGAACTTGTTGCACTTATCCCACTTGCTCCAATGCTTCCCAGCAACATCCCGTGACGAATGTCTTTTCCTTTAGCTGTTGATACTACTCTTCATGTGCTACAACATTGAAAAGCAACATTGGGGGTTGTTCGGGTAGATGCATGGTGTGAGCTCTCCTCGGGTCTCTAGACGACCCCTCCTTTTGTTATTGCTTGTGCGGAATTCCCTTCTCACATCATGGTTTAATCCTTATGCCTGAAACTTAGAATAAGTGTGAGAAAATGTGCAAATAAATTACGAGAATACATTTTTACTCACACTTAACACATATTATGCTTACTAAGTTATTAAATGTGAAAACAAATTAAAATTGAAAAATTAAACGCATAAAAACTCCAATGAATAAAGAAATAATAAAATAAAATAAGTTAAATTAAGTAACAATTTAATTATTCTCAAAATTAAAATTAGAACTATTGTAATTAATAAATTAAGCTAGCCTAATTGTTAAATTACAAATATCAATCCTAAAATTGAAATTAAAAACCCTAATTTCACAATTACGCAAAATTGACTAAATTAAACATTAAATTTAAGCAAAAAGAAAAATATCCAGTTAACATAAATATTTTATTACAATATTCAATAGGGGAATATAAATTTAGTAAAGGTGTTAATGCATGTTTGATTTAGTGACAAGTAAATGGTTAGGAGCTATAAGTTTTTTTTGGAATGATAAACCTTTTACATATATGGTTGTTCATATTATCCATTTATTAATGAATGGAAATGTTAACTTAAAGCAACAATTTGTTATGAGTTACAAATGGAGAATTGAATTCAAGGTAACCTGGAAGCTATTAGAAGACTGAAAAAGGAGGTAACAAGGAACAAATTGAGTTAGGAGAAAAAATAAAGGAAATGGAGTATGAAATTAAGCTTGCTATAAATGAGAACAAGGAGTGAAAGAAGATATTTATGAGATATCTTATTATTGTTTCAATGTTGATATGTATTGTTGTCATGCTTTTTCGCCAATGAAATAATGAGACTAATGTGAGAAGTACTTATGTGTAATGTGGTGATGTGAACCTCAAGGATGAGCCTTGAAACCCAACAATCACATAATTGGAAGCAAGGAACTCAAGAAAGCTAAAAATAGGTTTAAGTTTAAAAAACCTTAGCCCGATGTCTATAGAAGATAAGAACCAAAGGTATAGGATACGTTTTGAATGCCATAAGATAATAATATTGATAAGTTCATAAGTTCACAAAAGAACCATAGAGAAATTGACCTCACTTAATGATTTGGATTTTTTATGAAATTTGTGAGGTTATTCACTTTGTTGGTTCATCATTGAACTTGGAACTTATAAAGGTTTTTCCTTGTGGCAATCATCTAACTTATCGCTATCAACATCTTCTTTTCTAGAGTGTGGCATCAATATCCTTCTTTTATAACTTTGGTCCATGTTTCTCTAAACATTGGTCAAGGTTTTTCTTTAAAAAAACAAAGATGATTTAGCTTTCCTGGTAATTCCTTTTAACAACTTATTTGTGGGTTCCTAAATCTTAATTTACGAGGTTCACATCATTTGGTATTGAGGAGCATTATTATATGAGAAGTTATTGTTTGTAATATAGGGCTAATGCGATATGCTTAGAATTATAACTCTTGTCTTATATTAGTAAGTGCTTTCTAAGAATTTATATATGTTTTAAGTCAAACTTTGGTTAATGTATTGAGAATTTTAGATATCATTACTAAGTTATTATTGTTATTACATTTAGATCTAATTGCATCCAAATTAGGCAATAAAAAAGATTACAATGAATGAAATTTAACTAGTTTAGTAAATATGCTCCTTATTATCAATCATGTTCCTGAGGAATTCTAGAATCAGATGACGGAATAGTTCAAGACAATTTGCAAGAATCCATTTAATGCCATACATTTGAATTTGAACATTGAGAGATTCATATACCTAAAACTTAAGAAATCACTTTCCTACTCAAAAGGAAATTATATAAACCTTTCATGAAATTAAATATGTTACAATAATAGTGTTTGTTTATTAAAAACATATTCAACACTTAACAAGGGACCTAAATAGGTATAGATTTTCATAATTCATTACACAAAAGGGAAATGATGTAAGTAATTGAAAACATGCATGGAATGGATGTTGACACTTGGAAATTATCATTTTTAGGTATATTCCCCTATAATATGTTTCATTAAAAAAAAGGAAAAAAAGCTAAGATCTATAGAAGTTAATAACTCATAATCCCTAACCACCATTATACAAAAAAGACTATAGAACCAATCGTAATTTGTTGCATTATATACATAATATACAATATAGATCTAACAAAATTTTCATTTTTGACAGTTAACTACCTAAGAGTTTATAGATCCAACAAAAAATTATTATAAACCAACTAGTGAACAACTAATTATCATTCACACGCTATTAAATTTCAAAGTAAATATTAGTGAACTATTGGCATGAATTTCTAATAGCCCTGCATTTTAAACCTTACTCTTGTAATTAATGTGATGTGATTCTTAGAATATCCTTCCAGCTTAACCTCCTTAGTTAGAATGATAATTGGAGAGTATTTGGATCAACCAACCAAAATTTTCATTTCATCTTCATTGGTGAAGCTAATGCAAATGAATGTATTCATGTTAAAATTATAAGTTATTCATGTATGAAACTTATATAACAATAACCATATACTGTAAACATGCATTATTGTCAAACTAAACTCAGTTCCTCCTACTTCTTAAGGTTGTATACTAGAAATTGATGTATCGGGTTGAGATAAAATTATTATTATTATTAGATCTTTGTTAAGTACTGCTGACTGGCTAATAGCCATATAACATCAATGAGGTGTTAACAAAAAACACATACGGTAAATTACATATTAATGTTAATGTAACATCCCACCCCCGACGGGAAGGGTAGAATAGTAATTTGGAAATAGGTGAGAGTGATTAAGACTGATTAGAAATCTTCATGCATATTTTTAGTGGTGACACAGTGAAATTTTTGCACATGAACAAAAACTGTACATGCATTCATGACATTTCCTAGTATATGTGCCTAAATGTGGTTATTGTGAAAATATGGGTTTGGTGCTTAAAATTTTAATTGGAATGGATTTTCGTGTGTTTTACATTTTTGGGGAATTTTAAAAATTTTCTGGAATTTTTCCGGAAAAATTTCCGGACCGGAAAAATCGCCAAGTGGCGAACCGACTGATTTTCAGTACCTAAAATTTATGTCAACTGGTACTGAAATATTGGGTACATTATATTGGGATTGGAATTAGGGCCATTAGAATTGGATGAACCAACGATTTAATTTTATTAGGGGTCTTTGATTAAATAATTCTTAATTGATTTTTTTTATTCATTAAAGGGACAAGTGTCACGACATGTGTCATGACACTCCCCACTTCATGTAATGCCTTTGAAACTCATTGAATGCATAGTTACATTCTCGAAACCTCCATATTAAAAGCAAATGCAATTTGTTTCATGGCTTTCTCCCACTTTCGTAGATCCTCCTCCTCTTATTTGCCTGCTTGAATTGTGACTATCTTTTCCACCCTCTTCCTTCTTGCTTCTTCTTCCTTGTTTATTAAAAATCCCAACCTTGAGAGTGATGATGATTATGTGTGGTGGAGAGAATTAAAGAGGATTGCAAGATTTTTGAAGTTTAGAAGAGTTAAAAGCTACATTAGGTAAGTTTATGTTTAAGTGTTGATTGTTCATTTAATGCATGAATTGTAATGTTTATGAATCAATTTGTATGAGAACTATGTTTGTATATAAGGGCATATAATTGGGTTGCTTCATTGATGGTTGATTGTGAGGATGACTAAAGAATGTAAAGGTAGTATGTGTTGTATGACAATTAGTATAGTTTGAAGTGAATTTTATGACTAATGTTGAATGGAATT
>JANIPN010000006.1:49135147-49151445 GCA_027478595.1 Erythroxylum anguifugum
ATCGATCTCTACATGATTTATACTTTGATCTTCATTAATCCTAGACAATATTCGTCTCTTGATCTTCGAATTTATGTCTTATTGTAACATTTTTAGGATTACTGCATGATCATCATGAGCACTTTCATATGATACTCTAGTCTTTCCTTAACCTTTGGACTATGGGAGCTATAACTAACATAATATTTTTAGGTCTTAGGTTTCTTCCTCTATCATCTCCATTCATGTATTGCCTTTATGCTGAATCGACTTACTTGCATAGAACTAGACCAATAACATTTTTTTATAGCCTCATACTTAATTTCTAATTGGGAATCTTATATAGTAGTTACACTATCTACTTTCAATCACAATCATATGCAGTATCTCCAACTTTGAGGATAAAGAGAACTTTTATGCCAATTTATCTAAGTAATTTTTCACTTCCATTCTTACCAAGAGGGTTAATGTAGAAAGGCATCATAAATATCACATTATACTAATTTTAAGAGCAAGATTTAAAGCGTAGGCCATTGGAAATTCTAAATAACATTAGAATTGGAAGTTAACACAGTGAGAATGACACTTAGTTATGGAAGACTTTTGCTACGCTACTTTTGGGGGGCTAACTACTTGTATCCAATTTATTTTGGTAAATTGAACTATTATTAGATATATTTTATATAAAATGAATGTAATTTATGGATTTTGGAACTTTTGTATAAACCTTGTTGTATGCAATCAATGTTCGAAATAAAACTAGGAGCTAGAAATGTGTTTAAGTTAGTTAGCAATCAATATATGTGTTTATATTCCTTATGTATATCATATGCAAATATGTTAGCTAGGAATCAATAGGTAAAAATTTTATTACTTATATATTTTAGCTAGAAATATGTTAGCTGGAGATGTATTTATGTTAGCTAGAAATCAACAAGTGTGTTTATATTGCTTGTGTATGTTATTAGATGGATATATGTTAGCTAGAAATGTACATGTAATTAATAAGAGTGTCTATATTGCATGTGCATAGAAATTTTTATTGAAAAGAAAAAAGTCCAATTAAATAAATGAAATTAACAAACAATAAATTTAATGAAAATGAATGTATTACACTTAGTAACATTTATCTTAATATTTTGCCATGGTTTCAAGTAGCAAAAAACCATGATAATAATAGATATTACCATCACAACCAAAATGAAAGTATTATGAACATCTTTTTAGCTGCTTATTCTCAACAATTACAAGCTTAAGTTAATAGAACACCATCTTCAAATGCTTATTCTTTTTGATAACAAGCTTAAGTTCATAACCCATGTGCTTAATTTTTCCTTCAAACTTAAATTTTTTATATGTTCCTTAATTTTCGATCTTCTAATAGTATCATACTCACTTCTTTATATTTTAATTTTCCCTTTGTTACTCATAACTAATGCTTCAAGTTAGCATTTTATCTGTTTAATGTTTGAATAACATTAAGAGCCCATGTCATCATGTTAACAAAAGAACGTGCAACACTGAACCTTGTATGAAAAGTTTAAATAGACATTCATTAATAGTTTCATCCAAGTTATGTTCCCACATTTTCAAGCCATATAAAAAATTAAATAAAACTCACCAAATATTTTGGGTACTCATAAAAAATTAATAGTTATATTCAATTTATGATCTCACATTTTCAAAACATACAAAAACAATCAAATAAGACTCAATGAATATCTTAGGCACTCTTAAAACCAGCGCCTAAGATTTTAGTCACTTAGTAAAGTCTTTAGACATATGTTGAAGCCATATAAAAATTAAATTGAAAATTATTATTGATTAAAGATCTATATATAGTATGATAGCTCCAATCCTAACTATTGTATTTAGATCTATAATTTAGCATTTCAATCTTTAAACTAAGAAATAGAAACTTTGTGGATGATAAGATGAGTTTGGTTTAATAACCAAACTTACACTTTTGTTAGTCAAAGGAATTAATTCAAGTGCTAAGTTTGGTAAAAACAAAATTAAAATATTATTAGTGTTTAGTGTTTAGTGTAATTCAAGTGTAGGCTGGAAGAAGAATTTGTGGAATTAGGATTTATAGAAAAGGGGAGTTTCTTTGTTTGAATATGAAGGATTTATCAAATGAGTTTATTAATATTTTTTGTTGATTAAAGAATAATAGTATAATATTTTAATACTTTTATAATTTACATAATTAAAAGTTAACAAAATGTTCAAAAATAAAATTTAATTTTAAAATGATAGGTCAACATTCATATAATGAGAGGTGCATTGATGACTTACTCGTGTATGACTAGAATAGTGTAATAAAACCTAATAGAATTAGATTTTAAGGTGTAAATATTGTCATTTTGCAAGTATTAATATGATAATAATAAAACATAAATTAGACATTTTACAAAATATTAAGATATGATTTGTAACTTAACTTACTAATTATATAGGTCATATTACAATAATTGTTATAGAAGTTTGGTCTAAATATCACTATATTAATTGATGGTAACCTTGCAAAGCAAAACCACATAAATAGTAATAAAAATAAATAGATAAATGAAAAGAACATATAATAAAAGCTTTCTAACACTGTAAATATACATATTATAAAAATTGATGTTATAGGAAATGAAATGCATTTATAAGTTGATTATGAATAAAATAAAGCTAAATTCTATTAATAGTATTTTAAATCTACATAATATTAAGAAAAGCATACAAACTTAAAGGTGTAGTGTCATCTTTATATTATGAAGTTTACATAATAAAAATAACCATACAAAATGGGAGCAATAGGGAAGTATAAAATATTGAATTATTGAAGTGTGAATTATTTGTTGGTAACATATGAACTGATCGGTATGTTGTCGTATGCATAAGAATAAGTTAAAAGAACTAAGGCAAATTGATTCTTAGTCATTATTTATTTCAATGTATATAATAGCATGAGAAATTAGTCGTGAATTTTGTAATAGCACGAAGACACAAATTTCTATCATTGCTAAAATCTTGTCTCATCAAATTCAAAACCTATGTATGATTACACATGAACTTGGTCACTTTTCTTTTTGCTTTCTACATAGTTTTATCAATGATAGAAAATTATCTGACATCTCCTATATTTTCCAACATTAAGCCAATGTAATGTGCAACACAAGGAATTTGATAAAAATAATAATTATACTTGCTTTGCAATCTTTTCCTAGCTACTTTGTAAGTAGAATGATTGTTAGTAATAAATTGAGCAATGTTTTCTAGCTCAACTTCATTCACAACTTTATCAAATATCTCAAACAAAGTATCATCATCTCTAGAAAGTCTAAATGCATTAATAGACTCCCAAAATATTGTGTCCTTAGTAAAATAAACTAAAAAATTGATAATAGGTTTCTATCTTCTATTTGTCCAATTCTCACATATGATTGAACATTCATAAGTTGTTTAAGTCATTCTTATTTCATCTAAATAACTGTTTATTTCATTAACAGAGCTAAGTTTTAAATCCCGGACCATAAGAGGCAATAATATCCACTATAGGTTAGTAATAATAAGACTTGGTAGCATGAAATGGTATACCTGAATCATACCACCATCTATCTATTGTAATGTTCATGTTATGAGTCACTTCTTTAGATTATAAAGCATTACAAATTGAAGGTTAAGTTTCAGGAGTTGTTTGTGGTGTAGAAAAGTTAGACATATGTCTTGTTCTTTTTCTCACATCAGGTGCAATATGCCCTTCCTGTTGGGTAGCAATTCTACCTTCAACGTCCATACTATTACCTTGAATACTGGAAAAAGAACTTTCATTATTAATTTCGTAGTTTGGTCTTTACCTTCTATCTTTCTCAAGCTAATACTTTTCAAGCAAAGTTTTTATTTGCTATTTCATGTCATGGATCACTTTCTTACAAGGCTTTACATCACCTTTGGTCCCAACCAAATGCTTCTTTAATACGGTCATTCCTTCACCTTTCAAATGTTTATTGCAATACAAACAAATGGTATGATTTTTCATTCCTAGTAGAGATGACAATAGGGCCCAAGTCCTACCTTTTAAATGTTTGTTGCAATACAAACAAATGATATAATTTTTCATTCCAAGTAGAGATGAGCCCGGGTCCGGTTTGATCTGAGGTTAATGGGCTAAGCCCTAGATGATTAGGCCTTAAGCCCTTTTTTGAAAATTTTTGGAGCTTGGGCCTGGCTAGCCCGATAAGTAATAGCAAAATAACATTGATTTGCCACAATTGACTTCATTTTTATATTTTAATTTTAAAAAAGTAATTTAGGTCTAACTCGAGCCCGAGCCCTGCCCGACCCATTTCCATCTCTAATTCCAAAAACTAATCTAGCATGAGCCTAAGCTAGATCATTGAATCTTCCTAAACCTGAAGTGGCTGAATTGTCAAGAGTACTTGAACTTCTCTTTATTTATCTATAAAAATAAATGTAATTGAATAAGTATAATAAGCTAAATAAATAACACATGCATCTCTTAATTGTAAACCAGCAAATAAACATAAGTCATTAAGTAAATAATCAAATTATCACATCCTAAACATATATCATATAGCCATCTATGACATCACTATAAAATACAATATATAACCAAGAGTTATGGGTACATATAACCAATAACTCTCTTTTAATGTATATAATTTAGTAAACAATGACAAATAATAAGTATCATTATAAAATCATCACTATATATCTAAATTTAATTGAAATAAAGCATCGTGTGATAACTAACTTTTAATGTCAAATTCTTCCATTTTGTGAGGGACCTCAACTTGAAGAACTTTCAACTTTTAAAAAGTGTAAAGATGTACAATATTAAAAACATCTTAAATAATTCCAAAATTATACTAAAATCTAAGTTTAAATTAATTCTCTGTATAAAATCTCACGACATAGACCAAATACAATAAATATTCAAATAAAATCAATAATTAAAAGAATGAAAAATTATTGCAATAAAGTAAAATAAAGAGCTAAAATAAGTTAAGTGAAATAAAAAACTAAATCAAGTTACATCATAAAGTTTTATATTTGTATTGAAGATTATGCAAAAAAAGAAAATCACAATACACAGCGACACACACAATACACAATTCTAGTATTTCACAAACAATCTCAATGCATTTCTAATTATTAATTGACTAAAACAAATTAAGAATTAACAGTTTGTGTGTGTATTATATAATTTGAAATTAGGAAGACATAATACACATAACATATTGTATTTTTTTATTCATAATTACACCTAAATTGTTGATTCATGAATCTTAATTACATATTTACATTAATCTACCTAAACAATAACACACAATATTCCCAATATAATCATTTACACAATTACATACACAAGACTACAATAGACGGTTCACATACAACATAATAATTAGTTATTACATAATAATAGGCACAACTGAAGTGGGAAAGACAAGGTTGGGCACAAGCACAACACAAGTAGTAGGATTTGATAGGTGAAGAGGAGTTTTAGAATTTGGAAGTTTGGAGTGACAATGATAGGGCGTAAGCTAACAATGGGACAAGATAGATTTGGATTCTGAAGAGGCACGAGCTGTATGATAAGCTAACGATATGACAGATCTAGAGGTTGAAGAGGATAGGCACCGGGCACAAATTTGACCATTGGAGAGGAAAGGAGACACATGGTAGGAACAAGCAGAGAAGACCAATGGCATGGTGGGATAATGATGCGAGAGGGACGACACACGGTAGAGCTTCAGGCTACATTGTGTCTATAGAGGAGAGGAGGAGATAAGTTGACTGAGGTCTTAAGGAGTGAAGACTTCTGAAGTCTAAATTGAGGGAACTCTAAGTATTTTTTTTTTTAATTTTTAGCCCCTCAATTTTTTTTACTTTTCATTTTAGTCTCAATACCAACTTGATTTTTTGGTTACCAACTGGTACCAACCATTATACTGTACCAGCAAGCACTGTCCCATCTTTCAACCAATATCGATTGGTATGGTATGGTTCTTGATACCCCAGCTTGGATGAATTACTTTGTCCAGAATTTTGTCAAAGTTACTTTTTAGAATCATAGAGGTGATGATCAGGCTTTTTACAGTATTCTTGACTAAATTTTGAGAACTCTGAGAGGATGAGGTCTGAGTGGCTATAACAACATCAGTAGATGGACTAGATTTTCTAAACGAAGTGAATTAAGTTTACTTTCTTCTGTAATTAATTCCTTGATTACATTCTCAAAAGTTGGCAAGGAACCTCAATGGAGAAGAGAGTTACGGATAGACTTAAATTCTTCTTCAAGAGTCATTAATAAATGCTAGATATGTTGACGATCATGGAGATTTGCATAAATGGTGGTTGCAACAGGGGTAGGCCATATAGGGTCGTTAATTATTATTTGATCCCAAATTTTTTGCAGTTTTGACATATAACTATGACTTGTTTGGATAGGTTATTGATTCATCTAATGAGGTCTTCAGTAAAGCTGAAATTGATTAACATCATCAAATAGAGAGTAAGATTCTTTAAAAAATCCCATACCTCCTTAGTAGTGTCAAATGGTCGAAAATCAAGTTTAATCACTTTAGCACATGTATTTCGAAACTAGGATTTGATGAATCATCCCTTCTTATGCCACCAGTCGCTTTATAAAATTTTCCTTTTTCTTTGTTTGTCGCTTGGTTGGCTTTGGTATTTGTCTAGTAACAATTCACTAAATAAGCATCTCTTTAAAAAAGCCTACACATTTGATCCATCAAATGTAACATTGATAGGGTTTGGGATGTATTGAGGGAGATTAAAGGTATCCATAATAAAGAAAAGGCAATAAAATGGAGAAAACTTGCTTGTAGAGTTTAAATTTGATCATCCTGACCTGAAAGCTAGATTTAGAATGTGAAAAAACCTTAGGAATTGTTTACAAAGGAAATGGAGGAGAAGGGGTTGAAGTGGATGGTTAAAGATTTGGTCAACCCTCTTTCGACAAAATTGAACCGATGGATATGATTTGAACCAGAGACTAGACATATATGACATGTGGACAGTAAAGAAACATGGTAGATGTCTAGGATGCTGACATAGCAATTATAAATCATGTGCCATTGAAAGACTGTCATGAAATGATGATGTAATGCTGATTAATGGTGGTATGGTGATGACTAGGATGATGACGTGGCAATGACTGATATGTTTGATGGTGTGGTTGATAATATGGCGGCTAGTGTGGCATTGATGTGGAGTCAATATAAGGAATGACTATCATTTAGGTCTAAACGATGTCATTTTGCCTGGAAGCTAAACGACATCATTTAGGTCATCATTTTCCTCCCAACAATTTCATCTAGGGGTTTTAGAGATCAACAACTTTCGGCAGCACGTGAGGGTGTGAACGATGACGACTAATGATGTTTTTTGAACCACTGTGGTCTACTTAAATAGAGGAACAATTTGGTTTATGACAAATTGTTTTTAAAGTAAATTAAGAACCCAAAATGTGATGATAGAAGGTTGTGAGGGAAAAGTTGAAAGAAGACACTAGAATTTTTTATTCCTTTTTACAAAAGAAGCTCTATTATCATATAGAAATTGATAGTAGAAAAGAAGTGACGAGAGGAATTTTGTATTTTCAGTATGTGTATTCATGTGTACAATAAGGGTATTTATATCTTTTGGATGATTCTACAATAAAGAAGACAAATTAATGTGGTAATGACATATTACATACATGATCGTAGGACTAGATTAAGGCTAAAGTAATGTTAATAGTTGACTTCTAAGGATTCTAAAGATATGTGTTAATAATTATTAGCAAGATCAATGATAATGCCGTTGACATTATTTTAATGCTTAGAATTGGTCAAGCTAGAGAAAAAGTATTGCAAGAATTCATCCTTATTTGGTTATTAAGATAAATAGTAATCGCAGTGCTCACAATCTTTTTAATGCAATCATCTATAAGCTCCTTACATTGATCATTAGAAATCACATTGACCTATTGAATCAAATCTAACAAACTCCTCAACCAAAACACGAACCATAACCCATATAAAGTCTCTAAACCTAATTATTAGCGAAACTCACAAACTCACCCACAATCGCGTGCACTGACACACCTACAATACAAATTGAGAAGAAAACCAATAACTGGGAAAATATGGTATTATCATATAGAAATTAGGCAAAAAACTAAAATTGGATCGAAGATATATATTTAGCAAGTTTAATTATAAGTTTTTATTTGTATAAACTAAATTGTCTTCAATATCACCTTTTCGTAATTGTCACTTTAACAAAAATTAATAAAATATAATAGAAAACTTATTTTAAAAATTTTCATTCGACACAGGAAATGTCTACAAAACTTCGAAATTAAAGAAAATTTTGCTGAAATTCATGAAGTTACGGAAGAAATTGTTGCCCCTTATCCTTTTAATTGTAAACTAAGAATAATATTAAGTTTCTTTTTATTTCTTGAAATTGAAAATGATTTTGTAACAATTATAGTATTTTGTATTTATATATTTATACGGTTGATTTTACTGAAATTTGAAATTATATCAAAGATGTTAGAGAAATGAATTAAGAAATTTTAAAAAATTATAATAGAAAAGAAAAGATACTAGGGAAAAATTTTAAGATAAAATTAACAATAAAAAGAAAGTGCGTCATATGATCACCTTTTTACATAATTTAATTTTAAATAATTTATTTAATTTAGTATTCTGAATATTTTTTTAAAAAAGTTATATGCTATGAATGAAGTTGAGTAATTAAACATGAAAGTAATGAAATTAGATATTATACTTATTAATATAAAAGATGTAAATAAATTGGTTCACTTTTGCATCGAACAAATCTTCTGGTCAGGTGATTTGCATTAGTTTAGTTAAGCGCCATGGCCTTATTGATTCTAGCGGACATGGGGTTGTTTCGTCAACGAAAATAAATAAATTAAGAGGAAGATTAGATTAGAAGAATTGATAAATGTTTTATAAGAATAACGCAATGAATTTAAGAACAAAGTGGAAACACTAAAGATAACAGCTATCAGCATAATATCTTTTGGGTGGATTTGGTTGTAATCGAAAATTGGATATCAATATCAACGACCTTAGTTTTTTATTCTTTCTTACCTTATGAAATGCATTAGTACTTTTTCGTCTTGGGCTGATCAATACCTACAAGAACCGTGCTCTATTGTAGTGGATGCTCAGGACGTATTTTACTCCCTTCACTTACCTATGGACGACTTATCTGATTTTGGTAAAATTATAAACGATTACTTAAGTATTCTCAAGCGTCACACTAATTTTTTAGTGCGCTGAGTTAGTCGGTACTATAATATCGAAGCTCACCAATTAGCTCGACACTCTTATTTATATGACCCTGTTTAAGTTTAGGATTATTACCTTACCTTTAATTAATGCATGCTCTAGTTTACACGTTAAAAAAACAAAATTCCAGGACAAAGAAACGTCAGGAGTCGTGACCACACGCATTGTTCAACAAAAAGCATGCATTAGCACGCTAACGCGTTAGGGAAGCGCGATCCCAAACTCTGACAGAGTGGCAAGTCGCCGCATCATTATCTACGCCGCCCTCATCCCACCGTATGTCATCATGTCAGTTGTCATTTGGTTTCCTCTAGCCTAGTACCTTCCACCAAAATCCATCTTCTGTACACAGCCAAACGACACCTGTCATATCCTAGACCAACCAAAGTTTCACTTCCATTGATTTAACATTGCTTTTTTTTCCGTTCTCTCCGCCAATGCCAACCTTATTATTTCATTTCAGTTTTAATTTTTACAATTAACACTATAATTAGCCATTTTTTAATTTCAACTTTCTTCAAAAGCTCTGTATATAAATCCTTTTTATATTTGCAGCCCTCTTTAACTATTATTATTAATTCTGTCAGTTTTTGTGCGAATCTATTTATGATCAGTTACGGAGCACCAACGTTGCTTATGATACCTGCATTAGAACCATCTAAAGTTGCAACATTTCCGCTCAAGTTCTCATTTCCATATCATACAGCTTATAACAACAGAATTTTTCCGACACACCCCAAACCCCCGCAACCTGTGCATCTTCTTCTTATCACCAACGTTCCACCGTCACCACACATGGCCACCGGACACTCTTCTCGGGCATGTGCCGGCGACGCGATTCTAACGTCCGGAGCAAGCGGCCGTATCAGTGCTCTGTTTTCTCTTAAGGCGTTGAGGAGTCTGTTACTGTTGATAAACGCCATCCTGTTGATTCTGCTCTTGCCGTTCCGAGGCCGGAGACGAAAGGCGGTGGTGGGGGCGTCCACGGAAGATGAGAAGATGATGCCGCAGGAGATTAGCGGCGGTCAGCGGAAGGGTGTGGTGCGGGTCCCGGCGAGGATCGTGCCGTGGAAGACCAACGCGGTGGTTGATCCGGAGGTGGCTGCCCGAAGGGCCTTGGCTGGTCGGAGAGTGTTGCAGGACAACGACCCTTCTTCGGTGAGGGAGTTTTCGTTGTTTGCTACCTCCAGGGGTGATACCCTTTTTACGCAGTCGTGGACTCCTGTTTCTGTCAATATCAGGTGATTACACTTTTTTCTGTTTTCTTAATTTTTATAGCTTCTGGGTTGAAACTTGTGATTTGTGATGGCCTGTGTGATTTAGTAAGTTGTTAAATAGGGTAATTTAGGGAATTTCTGCATGTTAAGAACAATTTTAAGCACTGGTTTTCCCACGGGTGATTTAAATAAAAAATGCATGGAGATGTAAAAGTTAATTAGATAATTGGAAATTGGATTTTTTTTTTCTTTGGAACATCAGGAACAAGAGTTACTATGTTGGCTACTATAATCTCTTTGGCGATCCAAGAGTCTTGGTTGATTTTGATTTTGATTTGGGTGAAATTGCCCTGTTCCCTGCAGTTCTAGTGCTCGGTCCAACATAAGAGAAAATTCTAACTTTTGGAATAGTGGATGCCTTGTTTTAGTCGTTTGAAACAAATTGTTAAATCTTTTGGTGAAGTTAAAGGGATGTTTTTACCGACATATTCAACAATTAACTCGTGGTCTTTGGACACGGCATGTTTTTGTTATGGAATAAGGAATTTAGGGATAGACTCATCTACTTATCTTCCCTTTTCTCGTTTCTTTCACCACTTGGATTTGAAAGTAAAAGTTGGGTTCAACTTGGGTCACCATCATGCTCTGTCTTTACTATGCAAACTGTTGCTCTGCATTCTGCCGCATCTCTAAGGAATAATATGGCCTGAGCAGATGGGTCTTCTTATTCCCTGGAGCAAGGACCATCCGCGGACCAATTTTTGCTCATACCTGTTTCCCAATACAATGATTTTTCCTTCTCCTGGTCCCCTGTTGTCTTACTCCCTTTATGAGCACCAGGCACCACTAGTTTTATACAGTTTTCTGTTCCTGCCTTGTGTTATTCCCTGACCTGATAATCATTACTTGGCACGCAATTCTATTTCCTTCATTCTTCTTACTTTCGTTGTTTGTGATGTGCATAACAGGCCTAGCAATTGATAAAATCTTGTAGGAGCTTTTTTGTTTTCAGCATACGAAACTCTGTGGTAAAATATATTCATAGAAAACATGATAATAACCAGTCCTTTGGCAGGGACGTTGAGAGAATAGTTATTGAAGAGAAATTTTGTTCAACTTTTTTCTATTTTTAAAAAGGTAAGGGCTAAATCTCTAACTTAATGAGCAAAGACAAATTTTTGGAAACCAAATTGACTAATTATTGGTGATGCTACTAGTATTAGTAAGAAGAAAATGATCAATAAATAACTTATTTTTTTTGGCTAATTAATCTTCCAAAGTTATCGCGTGACCAGATATGCTTCCATGAACAAAAAAGAGACAAGTGTGGAACTACTTAAGACTAAACCTTGAGTCATGGACATAAAGTACTACCACGACCTAAGCTGATTCTTGCATCATATTACTCATTTGGTTGCTATATGGTACTAATTGATGTTGCGCGTGATTCTGGCCTGTTTTGCAGGGGACTGGTTGTTGTTATGCACGGTCTGAATGAACACAGGTTTGTTATTGCAGCTAGAAACTTTGCATACATTTATGCCGTCCCTTACAATTTGCTCAGATGACTATTTTTTGCTACAGTGGAAGATACAATGATTTTGCAAAGCAACTGAATTCTCACGGACTTAAGGTTTATGGAATGGATTGGATTGGTAAGTTTGGAATATACTTGGGATTGCGGTTATTAAGTTGTTTTCTTAATTTGCAGAAGTTTTCCATTGTACTTGTTTGGAAAAGACTCCCTTGATATTGGTAAATGTTTCAGTTCTGCAGTTCACAGTTACCTTCTATTTTGCTTGCTTTGGGTTGAATTGGTCTTTTCATTTGGTGACAACATAGTGGTAGCATCTAGTTGATAATATCTTCCATACTGGTTTTCTTGGCTAACGTATAATGTGTTTGGTAACAATGTCACGTTGTGAACAAAGTTGTTGGCTGCAGTAATGATTACTTGGTGGTAAACTATCATATGATAATGTGGAGAACATCATTTAAAAATGAGCTAGATGTGCACCGTCCAGTTGGGGTGGGAGGTGGTGGGTTTGGGGTTGTTAAGAATAAACGAAGGAAGATGAAGGTCTTTTCTTAATGTATGGAACTGCCAAGAAAAGGGAGAGTATTCTAGCATTAGAAGTGCAGCACTTTAATTCAAAGAGACACACATAAAATAAGTATTCATTTATAAGGATTAATAAAGCTAAAAAGAATAGTAAGCTGAAAGGGATGGTCAAGCTTCTATTCCTGTCTATTATATGTTCCCATTTCAGTTCAACTCATTTTTTAGTTTTTTTTACCATAAAGTAAATCCATGTTAAGGAAAATAAATTCCTTTAAAACAGGCATGAATCAAGTCCTTTACATTAACTCTATTCGGAATTTGATGTGATGATACTTTTATCAGTCTTCTATGTATTGTACTTTTCTCTATTATGATCCTCTTAAATCTTTTTGTTTAAGTTTTACTCTCAAAAATGTTATAAGAAGTTTATGTGATCAAGAGCAAAACTTGAAATCTTTTGACAGAGTTAGCTGCAAGATTATGATACTTAAAATAGAAAAAGTTAAAGTTGACGTAGAGGACTGTAGTAGTATTCATACTCTTTATTGATCAACAAATGAAACTCAAGTTGCAGTGTTACCTTGATTATTGCTCCATGGTATGTACAAACTTTTGCACAAGATTCATGATAGAAATGAGAGCACGTAATGTAGGAAAGAGGGAAACTGTAGTTAGTTAAACGCTTTCAAGTAGTTAGCAACATTTTGCAGTTGTTGCATTTATTAAATTTTATCTCTAAGAGTATAATCATAGGAATAATGATGGTAATAACATTACGAGCAAGAATAAGCAGATATTCTTTTTATACGACGAAAAAGTTAAATATTTTAAAATATAACTACTAAGGGAGATGCAGTTATGGTTTATTATGATCAGTGTTTGATGGTCTAGAGATCACGACAACAATGCATCTATATTTGGATGTTGCAGGGACTTGGATGTCCATTGGTTCAAAAAAGTAACATGTCTGGCTTATCTTAATAAGTAAGCTTATTTTTTGAGTGGCCTGTATCTGTGATTCCCTTAATGAAATTGCTAAAGGGAGGATGCATACTCTAAAGCTTATTTTTTGAGTGGCTTTTATCTGAGATTCCCTTAAAGAAATTGCCAAAGGGAGGATGCACACTCTTAAAGTTGGTCCTACTGAAATATTTCTGTTTTAGAGATGTAGAACCATAGTCACAAAGTTTGTTCTCTAGGTTAACAGAGAGTGGATTTCACTATTTTCCAATTCCTTGAATTATTTTATCAGAAGTTTGGAAATAGCAAAATGAAGGTTTTGAGCTGATCCTGCACTAGCTGCATCCCTGCGTAGGCTTGCAGTTTACTTTCAACATTCCACTGAATATTGGATGACTGAATCAATAACATATGAAATTATTCATATCAGAAGTTTGGAAATAGCAAAATGAAGGTTTTGAGCTGATCCTGCACAAGCTCCATCCGTGCGTAGGCTTGCAGTTTACTTTCTACATTCCACCGAATATTGGATGACTGAATCAATAACATATGAAATTATTCAAGCTGCTCGATTGACAGTCCTTCGTTTTATGTCTCAACTTCAAATGTGAAATTTTTTTTTTGGCAGAAAATTCTCTCTTTTCTGCAAAAATATCTATGCACTTCTTGTTGTGTAAACCGAAACAATCTTTTTTTTTAATGACTTCTGACAGTTTGATGCTGTAGATGCATCGAGTCTTTGGTTTTTCTATTTAGAGCCGGTGTTCTTTAGCTACCTTATGTTGTAGTTTTCAGTAAATGTTCTATCTCTTTCTTTATATGCACTCCTATTTAAAAGTGATAGTTTCTTTCTTCATATCAGGGCATGGGGGTAGCGACGGGCTACATGCTTATGTTAATTCTCTGGATGATGCTGTCAGCGATTTGGTATGCTACTTGTGTTGCATGTTACATATTTGATTGTTCTTTTGGTGCTGGAGAAAGGCATCTGAATGTGCTCATTTTTTGAACTTTTGATAGAAATCCTTTTTAGAAAAGATCTTAGCAGAAAATCCTGGGGTCCCCTGCTTTTGTTTTGGACACTCTACGGGTGCAGCCATTGTCCTGAAGGTAAGATTGGAATTCAGTGATTACAGGTTTGTTAGAAACAGTAAATTTCACAAATAAAATTAAGTTTTTAATAGCAGAAATGTGGAATGTTTTTGCGGTTACTGAATTTGGACATGTTTAAGCTGGCCTTCCCAAACAAGGGCTTCACTTGGGCTCGGGTTATGAAAGCACATCTGTTAATCAATCAACGTATGCCTCAAAATCGGACATCTATCATTTACATTTGCATGGAAAATTGCAGGCTGTGCTGGATCAAAAGGTTGCAAGCCGTGTAGCTGGTGTGGTATTGACTTCACCTGCAGTAGGAGTTCAGCCATCCCATCCTATCTTTGTGGTAAGAACATATGTTTATGTGGCAGTAATCGACTGAATTATTCTGTTGCTAAGTCTTCTTATATTTCATGGCAGGTACTGGCCCCAATTGTCTCCCTATTATTGCCACGGTTCCAAGTAGGTGCGGCAAATAAGAAAGGAATGCCAGTTTCTCGTGATCCAGACGCACTAGTGGCTAAGTATTCAGATCCACTTGTGTACACAGGTTCGATTAGGGTACGAACTGGGTATGAGATTCTTCGTGTTGCCACTTACTTGCAGCAGAATATGAGAAAATTGACAGTTCCTTTTCTAGTGCTGCATGGCACTGCTGACACTGTTACCGATCCAGTAGCTTCTGAGAAACTGTACATTGAAGCCTCTTCAGCCGACAAAACCATGAAATTATTTGATGGATTGTTGCATGATCTCCTATTCGAACCGGAGCGGCAAGATATAACAAACATTATAACCGAGTGGCTTGTTCATAGAACATGAGACTGGTAGCCACAAAATAATTTCTCCAAGCCAATGGGAGTTAATTTTAGAGAGGTTCCAAACTCTTCTTAGTTTGATCAGTTCAAGTTAATTAGAGGCCCAAATGGTGTGGCTGAATAAGATTCGCGTTGAAAGGAGATGATGCTGCTCTTTCTGCTTGTGCTTGAAGCATCAAGAAGCCGTCCTCATTTGCCTAATCAACTGGCCCGCCCGTAACAGACCATTCCATTCCATGTTGGAATTTGTGATAATGACTTATAAAATTGTAAATATTGATTTTAGTTTTATTATTAATCATTGGTTAATTATAAAAAAAAATCCAAACTTAATTTTGCAATACTAGTTAAATATTTCAACCTTTAATTTATCACGGAAATATTAGATGTTAAGTTTTTTGTTGATGTTGCATTAAATTTTTTTTCCATGTCACGTGTCTGTTTTTCAACTCAATTTTTAAAAGTTAGTTAAATAAAAAATAGAAAAATTAAAATCTATTCCCATTTACGTCTCTGTTTTGTTCTTTAAGCTACATAAAAGAAGGCATTTTGAATTTGGTTATTTGTTTTGCTTGCTTTCGAATCACTTTTTAGATCTTTTTGTTCTTAAAGACATGCCGTTTGTTATCGATATAATTTACTTAATTTTGTGTTTTGTTGGTGAATTTGGTTACTTGTTTATGTTTTTTTAAGATTTAAAGAATTGGACTGGACTGTTCTGTTCGACTAAAAAAAGTTTGAATCGAAAAAATGAAACAGAAGATAGAAGATGAACAGTAACTAAGATGATAGTTATGAACAGTAACTAAGACGATGTGGA
>JANIPN010000006.1:49215602-49243458 GCA_027478595.1 Erythroxylum anguifugum
TGCAGGTTTCGCAAGCTTTTTGTATCATTTTCCAGCTACACTTACGTGAATTCACTGAGGAAGATTAACTATGGAGTTTGAAGGATATTTTAAAGAATCTATCAGTTCCCTCTGCTTTCAATCTTATTTTGGTAACTTTCTATCTGATGAAACCTAATGTTTTATCAAATCGCAATTTAAGGATCACCACCGCTAATTCTTTGGTGTCGTCTGACCAGTTGCTGATGGGCAGTTTTGACCAACGAATCTCTTGCAAGACCATTAGTGGCATGTATCCCTTCTTCCACTACGCATTTTGCGTTGAGCAGTTCCATGATACGACTTTTATGGATCGTTGTTAGCAACATTTCATGCGTTGGTCTAACCAATATTTCTCCGGTTGCTACAAAATTTATTGGCTTGTGCATGTCGTACATATACATACACACTGCTAATGCTTCGGTCTGCGTGATTCTTTTTGCTTCGGTCTATATATATATATACTCTATTGCAGTTTACATCATTAAATTTTGGTCTGACGACCCATGTCTCGAAATTAATAGGTTTGAGATAAATTTTAAATTTGCTTAGCTCCAAATCCAAACTTCTTCCATATACAAAATATTTACATAACGACGTAATTTCAAAGTTTCAACTCATCTATACATTGTTCGTCCCAGCTATTCTCCTTCGCCGCCAAATTTTAATTCCATCAGACTTTGGGTTGAGTGAATTCTTAACGAATTTGGAGTTTTTATGTTGAATTATTCAAACACGATTAAATCTTGGGTTACTTGAAATTTCATGAAACTTTTGACTGAGACCACACAAATCACATCAATGAGCAACATGAAATGTCGACAACACATTTTTTGGGTTGAGTATTTTTGAATTTGATCCAGTTCGGTCAAACTTGGAATCGAGCGGAGACTTATCAAATTTGGGCTTTTGGTGAATTATTTCTGTACGATTGAGTTTTTGGTTACTCGAAATTTGATGAAATTCTGAATTATGTCACGTAAACATGAATTCATGTCATGGATTATATTGAAAATTTTGAATCTATAAAAATTGAATAATAAAAATCTAAAAAGAAAGATGAAAATAGAAATTAGAACAAAAAACAATGGATTGTATTTGTTATTAAGATTATTAGTTTTTAAAAGAAGATCAGTTTTGAAGCAACTGATAACATTACTCCTTTGTAATCAAAATGTTACAGGTTTGAGTCACGGAAATAACTTCTTTGTAAAATGCAAAGAGAAGACTATATACAATTGATGTCCCTCTTTCAATTCTTGCAAAACGGGAAACTTGTTGTTGTATTATTAGTTCTTAAAAGTAAAAATCTTGTTTTCAGTGTTAGCTTTTTGATAAGTTATTAATGTTAATTGAATGAATATGATTTTCTCCCTTTTGTAAGGGAGTAAAGCATATAAATGTAAACAAAACTTAATAATAAATGCAAAATATTTTCACATAATAAGTGTTTCAAAATCTCGGTCACTTTTATCGTAAAACCTAGAATTTGATATATCATAGCAAATATTACATCATAAATTTAGTGGTAAATTAAATTACAATAAATTAAGATGAATTTTTTATTAATTTGAATTTTAAATGCTAATATAACAATAAATCTAACTTAAGATTCCATTACTTTTACTTCTATGTATGTATAAAAATGTTAAATTATTTTGATAAAATGAATGGATTTTATTAACTTAGGCTGAGCTAAACAAAGTATAATGACAAGAGAACAAGCTTGACATTAAGTCATACAAACCTTACAAAACATATATTCATCTTAACTATAATTCGCAAGCATTAGATCTTCCATAGACTTTTCATTCTTTGATTGATTTTGGATTGAGTATTATGAGCTAGTAAAATTTCCCTGATCTAGTTGATAATGGAGCCCCCAACATTAGAGCACCCCTCTCTACTCCTATCTATAATCTATTGTTTGTTTCACTCTAGATTGAGTAAATGGTACAACAAAAAGCAGTTTTTAGAATGATCCCATCCTTCTTCAAGTGTTTATACATTCTACTTGCCTATTGGATTATATTTATCCATGCATTCTGTGAGCAATAGATTTGCATTATATTTTGGATTTGATTCAAAATAGTTTGGGAGTAATTGCACAAAAAAAATAAATGTGGAACTGTTTCAATATCATTTTTACACAAGAGACACATTGGATCAAAGCTTCCACACCATCTGTCTTTGATTTTCAATCATTTTTTAACAACTAGCCAACTAATTATTGCAACCTTAGGGGATAGAGCTTTCTTTCATACTAGCTCAAACAAGGAAAATTTAGGTTGAGCAGCTCTGAATAGCTTCTTATATCATGAAGCGTTGTCGAATTCAAGGGTACAGTTATCAATCCAAATAGGTCTGTCTTCTCCTTCCTCTAGTTGATAGTTTAAAAGTCTAAAAAACCCACCAACCCTTTAAAATTACATCCCCAATCCCCATTTTGCATGATGTTACCGACCTTAGCCTTAATTGGAATCCTTAAACTCAGATAAAGCATTTAACTCCTCCTGAAGAGAGGGCTAAGTTCCATCCAATTATCAAACCAAAGCCAGGTTGATTTCCCATTGCCAATTTGCATCTTTATCTAAGGATAAGCTTGACCTATTAAATTGAGCATCTGCCTAAAAATATAGGAATTTTCTTTGCTAATCTCAAACTGCTAGAAACTTCTTTCCTTAAAGTAATAATTATTGATCTATTTTGATTGAAGGGTTTCTTCATCCTTAAAAAGCTATAAATTCTCTTAGTAAGTAACACTTTCTACATTGTCATAAGAGGGATTAGCCCAATACCTCTTTCCTCCTTCCTAAGGAAGAGGTCCTTCCACCTAACGTTGGCCCCTTTGGAATTGCCTAGCTTACCTGACTATAAGAATTGCTTATACACCTCTTAATCTCTTTAATAATCTTCTTAGGAAAAGCTAGATGGGTAATCCAATGTGTATATATATTCCTCAACACTGAGGAAATCAGTTGCAATCTGCCAACTATGGATAAACATCTATCTTGCCAGGAGTTGATTCTTATCTTGAACCTGTCAAAGAGAGGTAATAAATCAACAATCTTGGGTTTATTTGCTAAATATTTAAAAGGAGGAGTTTACACAACAAGGCATGTTAATCTGCCAATCTCCTCTATATTTTGGATGTCAAAGGAAACATATATGAAGCTCTTATCAAAATTGGTCCTTAGACTTGAAAATTTAGTGATCTAATGCTGTTTTGTCAGCCCCATAAGACAACATTAGATCATCTACAAGTGCAAGATGTTTGGCTTTCAGCTTCTTGCATTTATGGTGATTTATGAATTTGGAATTTTCACCAGGGAATGCCTGTAACCTTCTGGACAAAACTTCAATTGTTAAAGAGAATGAGTAAGGCGATAGAGGATCCCCCTGCCTAATTCCTTTAAAATTTTTGAAAAAATTGGGGGGATTATCATTAAGCAAAAGGTTGAAGTTGATAGAAGAGATGCAAGCTTTGATCCATTGAAAAAATTGAGTTGGGAATTCAAATGATTGAAGACAATTAAAGAGGAAGTTCTAATTGATAAAGTCAAAAGCTTTGTAGAGACCAATTTTAATGGTGTAACTCTTAATATCTTAGGTTTAGTTTTTCATAAGCTATTGGACAATCAAAATATTGTCCCTAATTTATCTACCCTACAAAAAGGCACCCTAAGATAAAGAGATTAGTGAATTAAGTGAACCTTTGAGTCTGTTGGCAAGAATTTATGAGATTATTTTGTAGAAAGTGTTCCAACAGGGGATAGGGTGATAATCCTTCAAGCTTGAGGGATTTTAAGTCAAAGAGATGAGACAAATATAATTGTTATGATCTCCTTTAGCGATTTGGAAGAGGAGAAGAACTCCTACACTATTTCTACTATTAACTCTCTAATAATGTCCTAAGTTTCCTAAAGAAGTGGGCTGTGAAACCATCAAGGTCTAGTGCCTCAGATGGATTGAGACTGATCAAGATTTCTATGATTTCATGCATAAAGATAGGGCTAATCAAGTAATCCTTCATCTGTTGACTGATCTTTTCTTTAACTAACCCGGAAATATCCTTAACTCTGTTATTTTCCAAACCTGAAGTTCCCAATGACTCCGTGAAGTATTTTAAAGCAATGTTTGCAATGCTCTCTTGATCTGTACACCTTATTCGCCTTTCATCATATAACATTGCAATTTTATTGATATTTTTAAAGCCAAGATACAGTGGAAAATAATTTTGAGTTGATATCCCTTTCCTTCAGCTAACTCTCTTTAGCCTTTTACTTTTAATTGGATTTAAAATAACTCAAAGAAGAATTAAACTCCTTCAAGCATATTACTTCCTGGTCTTTTAGTATAGGATCAAGGGGATGATTATAACACTCTAATCGAGCTTTTTTTAATTTCTTCTTGGCAAGTTGTAAAGCTACTTGAGAATTTAACGTCGTTTCATGCGAAAGAGTTTTAAATCTTTCTTAAGAAAATAGACTTACCTTGTATATTCTAAGGGCCCAAATCCATAATCCTTTATGTCATTTCTTTTAAGGAGAAGCAAAAAATGAATAGTTCATCTTCAATAATCATAGTGTTTTCTACTCCCTATATCTTTCAGTTCAGGTTCACACAATATTGGACACTAGGGAAAGCCAATCTTTTATATAGGTAGTAACCTATTAGGGAAGCTTTCCATTTAGTCACTCCTTTCATCAATACCTATGGTGGATGAGAGACAGGTCGCTCCTTATTCAATGGTATAGAGGCAGTTTGCCAAAGGTTTCTAGATCTCTTACAACTCTTCTCTTAGAAGGTTTCTACAGTTTCTAAGCAAAGAAGGGTTGCTAGGTTTCGACGGCTTAGAAGGAAGAGTAAGGAAGTCTTCATGCACCAATTATGATAAAGAAGTTGCTTCTAGATTAGGAAGGATAGTTAGAGCTTCAGCTACATCTAATGGTAAACTATCAGAATCTAGGACAAAGAGGGAAAGCGAAAGATAAGTGGGTTACATTAAATGAAAAAAAAAACTTAGTCTATACCACTTAATGAGCTGATTGAACCAGAAAGGTGAAGGTGAAGATAGAAGGGGAAGCAAAGAGTAGTGGAGAATAATGTGTAAGTAGCAATGAAGAAGTAGGAAAGATCAGGGGAAAAGCTACGACAACCATGGGAAGGCTCAGGTGTAATGAGAAGGAGGAGAAATCCAAGCCATATGTGTAACATCCTACTACTTGAATTAAGATTAAAATGGTATTTATTAGACATTAATGAGAAATTAGGAAGCATAATTCATGCTTATGTATAATGTGATATACACGCACACGATATTATTGATTTTGCACCTTACAATTATTTGTACATGCATTCATTGAAAATTTTCGGGTATAAGTGATTTTTAATGTGATTAGAGTATGAATTTTGGATTAATTGTGTTACAACATTTATTTGGTAATAGTTATTATCTCAGAATTTTTGTTGAATTATCGATTAATTATCTTGAAAATTAAATTTGGTGTGTATTAGAATTTATTCCACATTTTTTTAGACATTTCGGATATTTTGGAAATTTATCAAAAAAAATTAAGGTATTTTAGACTAGGAAAAATATTGAAATAAGGGAAAATAGAAATGTGACAATTGTATTAGAAATTAGTTGACTAATGGACAAATTATAGAGTGACAAACGGATAAATTAATGTGTGACATATGGACCAATAGTTAAGTGACAAATGACAAATTAATGTGTGACATATGGACCAAGAGTTTCAGTGATAAAGGCAAAGCGAAAATATGCAGAAAGTGAAGGTGAGATTTCTAATTTTGATGATTAAGTATGAACCTTGGATTTTTGATTTGTTGTGAGTTGCTGAGCTAAAAGGAGAGTAAGAAAGTTGTTTTATGTAATGGATGTAGTAGATATGAAGTGTAAAAGTGGAAAAGTGAAAAAATGTGTTTTCGGTGGAGAAGATGGTATGCGTTCTAGAGAGAGAAAAGATGATGGTTTGCATGTATGAATTCTTTTTTACTGAACAGCTTTAAGTCTTTTGGCTATAACTTTTTCATCCGAACTCCAAATGACTTGAAACTTGAATCAATGGATTCCTAAGACATTTTTCTTTCTCTCATAAAAATCTAAAGCTATCTGAATTAATTTGAAAGTGATTGATAGGATGAAAGTGTGGAAGTCTGCAGGAACGTTATGCACTGGAGATTGTTATTGAACATGCATTGTGCATACTTTCTATACATTGACATGCATAAAAGAATACTTGTACATTTGTGCAAAAATGTAATATTTTTGAATGTGTTGTGTATGTTATAGAGGAGCACATCGGACGCTAGTCGGACATTGCCAGACCATCCAGGCAATAGCTTCTTGAAGTGTACTGTGAGTCAACCTAGATGAATTTTCTAGGATTGATTTAATTTGATTTGTTAAGCTTACAATTATTGAACTATGGCTATTGTTTCTGAATTCCATACTTAAATTCCGAGGAGTATATATTTAGGAATGTATTAGAAGTGTTCTGATTTGTTTGATAATTCTAATTGTATTATGCTATGTGAATTCTCAACAAAAGTTGAATACCGGACTTAGGTCTGATGATTATGAAAATTCTGACTGTGCTTTATCAATGATTATGATACATGGTAAGTTCTGAATTGATGCATTACATAAAATACATGCTTAGATAAAGACGTTGTGACCGGAGTAGCTAGCATCAAGCGCTTGCACGTAGAGCTTTGCTCCGTGATATATGATTCTGCACGTAGAGCTATGCTCTGTGAATTTTTTTCTGACTGAGCCCAATGGGCCAATATTTGTACATATGATAGGCACTCGGTCACAACAATAAGAAAGAATCTGAGTCTTATGCATATAGCATTATAAGACTGAATTTCATTGAATGATTTGCAAAGCTAAAATGAATGATAAATTGATATGAACTATTTGTTATACTTGGCTATGTGAATTGTGTTATTATATGATATACCATGTTGTGTGAATATCTGGAATGTATATATGATCTAAATGAATTTATGTGAAATGTGTGATATGTGTGTGTGATCCCGTGAAATCATCAATGATAGTTCACTCATTGAGTTCGTAAAACTTATAAAAATTGCAACGTGGTTTTCAGGTACGAGACAGGAGACTTAGTGCTTATTCTGGATTAGAAGAACGTTTTGAGCTAAGTTATGGCTCAGAGGACTGTCAGCTAACGTCAGAGTGTTATAGCTTTTATTTTGTAGTTTTTGTTAGAACCTGTATGAGGTTTTGTAAATATTTGTCTAATGGAAACAGTGTAAACCTTATGAATGAATTCAATGAATGGTTTTAAAATTTGATGACTTCTGATTATGTTAGATGATGCCATGTGTAAGTTGGATTTGTTTTTGCTCTAACATGCCATTATCATAGGATATGTACTTGAATGTTCCCGAATGTTTGCGTATGTATCCTATGGTAGTGGGATGTTGCAATATGAGCTATATGGGGAATTTGATAGGTAGGTCCATATTTTGCATATTTATAAGGGCTAAGTTAGTTGTAATTTAAAACTTATAAGGCATGTTTTATATGGAATTATAATATATTCTCTTACATTTGTTTATTGATATGTATATGTTGATTTTAAGGAGTAATCACGGATTTCAACATAACTTTCTCTATGTTTGTTCAATTTAGGTGATTCTAGAGGCCCTGAAAGGCTCACTTAGAGGACTAAATTTTTTTAAAAGACCTAGAACAAAAAAGACACCAAACATAAAGCACAACTAATGCCATAGTTATGATAAACTATATCCACAAACTTCCAAAACAAGACGGTGCTAGTTTAGAAGTGGTAGGCAACAATTCTCATAACAAACACTACAACAAAATATGGAATTATAGCTTTAATCATCTTAGAACCCTTTTATGTAATCCTAACATATAAATACTTTCATTAGGGGTCTCTATAGGGAATTAAAGGCTTATGACAACCTCTTTTGTTAAAAGCTTTATAGTTTTAGAGTGTTTATGCATCAAAGAGGACAAGCTCGTGACAACTTTTCCAGTTCTTCATTTCCTTTACGTTAATATTTTGTTGTTTTTCTTTTTTTTCATTATTTTTAGTAGTTAAAATCCTAATTAAGGTTATGGATGTAGTTTGCGATGGATATTTAATTATTAATACATGATTTGATATTCTTTTATTTAAACTTATTCTCTTTGCTATTAATCTTGGATTTATGCTTAATCACCACATATTCAATTTTATAGATTGTATGAAAGACCGATAGGTGAAGTATGACCTGTGACCTAGGAGAATTACCTTTTTAGCATTAGAGAAAGACATAATCCTGGGCTTTAGTGATAACCATATAGCTTAACTATGCTTAATAAGTTTCATTAGGTTAAATTACCAATTGATAAATAGTATTACCTATTTAGATATACTTATGTGCCTTCAATGGATGACATAGATACTTTAGGTTAATTGTTATTTTAACCTATATAATTAGTATACTTGATAATTGAAATTCTATATAAGTGAACCCTAAAGGCCTCATATTCATATTTTAATTCCCTTATGTTAGTTCAGTTGTCTTGTTTTTATTAGTTTACCAATTTAATTAACTTCCAAAACCTTATTTGTTTTAGTGTTTTTATCTAACTAGGATTATATGTAATATATAGTTCCTTATAGGATTAATACTTTAGATTACTCTAATTTTAATAACTTACTATAAATGATTATGTAAACTTGAAGATTTAGTTGATCACTCAACTTTTAGGAAAACCTATTTCACATGCTCCTTAAAGTTAGCTTGGTGTCATTATATGAAGTGTTGTATGGTCCTTTCGTGATCGCCTTAGTCAATTGACTTTTCAAAATTTCAATATTCTTAATCATGGAATCAAAACATAATTTCTTACATAAAGTTCCTTATCTCATCTTTTAAACTTGATTAATTTTTTAAGCACATTGTTGAAAACTTGGTGGGACCTATCTTAGAGCTTACTGATTATTCCAAGACGAATTAGGATAATTTCTCCACCCGAAATTATAAGCCTTACTATAAGGGTTATTATACCTTTGGATGCTTCTCATAAATCAACTTGCTTCGCTAATTCCACCATAAGATTCCTAGCTTGGCATTCCATTCCACCATGTCCTCTCCCCTTGAATTCACAATTCAAAAGTTGAGTTGTCCTTGATGGAGAGCTCATGTTGTCTTTTTTTACTATTACCTTTATAGAAGCTATTAGTGCTATCTGTCCTTTATATTATGGATCCCATTAGATCTACTCTCTCTTCACTTCCTAACTACCACTGATAGTTATCTATAGCCATCTTTTCTATTTCCTTTATAGTAACCTCCAAAGTCTTATTGTTCCATGTTCCAAAAATTGCAACATCTATCATCTACCTTATAGAGTTCATCAAACTATTATAGAATGTTTACATTTGCATCATTTTCAAATGTTGAAAATAAGAGATATCATTTCTTTACTTTCCTGTCTTAGATGGTAAGAAGTATTTGTTAAAATTTTTAATAAGCCTTTCTTAAATGTTGATTGATCACACTAATAATGCTTTTAATCACTACTCTTTTTGATCCCTTAGTATGAATGGAAACAACAACCTAATGGCATTTTTAATTGCCTCAATGATCTCAAAAGTGTCACACATCTCCAAGAATTTGACGATGCATACGTTGGGATCCTTGTCAGGTAATCTATCAAAAAGTACATAATGTTGAAGTATTTGGATTACATTTGACTTAATCTCAAAATAATGAGCATTTATCTTTGACTTTACAATGTTTAATTATATTCCACGAGAGATAGCTCAGCATACTCCATCATCCTTCTCCTTTCTTCTTCTATCCTTTCAAGTTATACTTTTATTGGATCTTAATTTTTTGATTAGTGCACTCTATTTGATTTCAATGTAAAGTTCTCTTAAGTTATATATCTTTTTCAAAAATAATGAATTGTGGACTTCTTGTTATACACCAAAATCACTCCTAAAATTAGAGTAGATAGAAACAAATAAAACAAAATGAAATAAGATATAAAGAAAATCAAAACACTAATGAAAAATAAAATAAGAAAATAGCTATAAAAGACTAGAAAAATAAGTTTTTTCGATTAACATATATCACTCACTAACATAGGCAAGTGTACTTATTATTAGTAAGTAATATAATAGTAATTAGGGTATCCATAAAAATTAATGTAGGCATAAAAGCAAAACACTATTAACTAGTGTAAATATAACAATAAAAGGATAGTTTTATAAGTTTATAGAATAATGAAACATAAAATCAAACTTAATATTAAAATCGATAATAACCAAGGAAACAAATTTTAAGACAATTAATCAAAAGAGAATGTAATCAAATAACTATGTCTAGATGAGTACTTCCCCTAGTAATACTTTTGACTTTATGATTTAATAAACCTGAAATTGATATATTCTTTTGATTGGCAGGACTTTTTATACATTGAAATTGGACTCTTTCAAGCTACAATCATCTACACTTCAGTTGGTTAACTCTTATTTCTATCTATGCTAACACCCATTTAAATGCATGATGTTCTACAAAATCTAATGAAAGGTTTCACCCTAATATTAGGAAGATCAAGTAGGTCTCTCTTGAGCACCCCATTCAACCTCCTCTATTTAAGCCACAATCCACTTAAAAGGATGCTCTTTAGAGTCATCCATAGGTAAATTAAAATTAGATTCAGATGTTGTCAAGAATAAATCTACATTAATACCAACAAAGATAGGTAACAAAAATATATCAAATTTCATAAATCAAGTTTAACTAACCCATATAAAAAAGACTACTAAGGTTTTCACTATCTAAACATCAAAAAAGTATTTAACCTCTAAACATGTTAAAAATAACAAAATTTAAATACAAAGATAGAGAAAATATAATAGAAGTAAATCTAGATGAACTCTCTAAATTTGCCAATACCTTGATTCATTAAGGTGATGTCTAGATCTATATTCTCTAAACGTAGCCTAAAAATCATCGTCCAAGGGTTGAGAAGCCTTTCAACAATTAAACATCACTTTTGAAGAGAAAATGATGTTTCTTAAAGGTATTTTCTCTAAAAGACAACTAAAGTCTCTACTCTCTGTTAAAATTTATGGTTGTTTTTGCATCTATAGACCTGTCCCATAATTTGTTATTAAAAAGAGCATTAATGGAGTCTATTGGTTTTATTAATCTAATCAATTATGTCCTTATGATTATCTTACAACACGTACATTATTTACAAGCTACGAAACCTTTATGAAGCAAGTCGCTGATTATTGATCCAGGATAAAGTTGAGCATAAATGGTACGTTGACCTAATGACATTAAATAAGCATTGTATGGGAGACAACCCATGAATTATGATAAGTTTTAGTTTCATTTCATTTTGATTATATTCGATGTGTTAGTATAGGATTTTATTTCATGTTATCTTTATTCCTTTTATTATTTTTTATCTTTTTCTTTTATATTTTGCAAGGATTTAGTTCAATATTGGATGGATCCAAAATAAGGAAATTGTCACAATCAAGAAAGTATCGAAAACCCTCTCACTTTTATTTACACTTGTATTGTGTACATTGGTGACAATGTATAACTTTAACTGTGGGGATGGGTTTAATGAATCTTTAACTAATTTCTTCAAGCTTATTATAATCTTGATTATATGTCTTATTAATTGATATTTTGAACTGGTTGAATATGTCTATGAATACTATATTTCCTTTTTGCATATTGTTTGAATTGGCATGCAAAGAGATCATTTTAGAATAAAATTCATTTTCTAAATCATATACTTAGTAATCATTGAGATGATCAAGTTAAATGATATTGCAAATTATTTACACACATATTACCTATTTTTATTTTTTAAAATATTTTTTAATCATTTCATTAGCAAGGAATTGGATAAGAAGAAACTCTCATGTTTAGTTTTGTAATTTTTAAGCTCTTTTTTATCTTTCATGTGTGTTTTCAATGTGTAGTAGGATAGTTCTAGAACTTGCTTTTAGTATGCATATTGAGAGCATATTTGTTGAATTAGAAGCATTGACATGATGAAGGCAATTAGATAAAACAACTTGCTTTAGCCTATTTCTTTGAAAATTACCACACCCTTAAGTTTACCAGCCTTAGTCATTTTCATTGACTTAACCACATATAAACCTTTATCCTATTTTCTGTTGAAGACCTTTTTATTTTTTTGAACCTTGAAGGTTATTTATATTCTTTACTTATTAAGACTTTAAAATTTTGAAAGGTCCAGTATGTTTATTATTATGGTACTAAATATTATGATCCAAAAAATAAAATAAAATAAAATAAAATTATACAAAAGAAATAAAAGAAAAGAATAAGTATATAGTACCAATGGATTTACAATGGAAGGACCTGGATGTTTATAAACAAGTCTTGCAATTTCTCTTTAGTTAATTTCCTTCAATTTAACCCTTTCTATATCCCAACGATACCGTACCTAAACCTCATTACAACCTGTATAAAAAACTTTTGATTTTTACTTCTAGTTTATACATAAGTGGTAAAGGTGTGATTTTATTGCAAACTTATGGTAAGCGTTCTACTATGCATTGATTTTTGATACTTTTCACCCTAAACACTTGATTGCATTGAGTAAAATCTTGATGAGGGTGTGAAGATATATGTTTTTTATTTCAATGCGATTGTTGATGTGATTAATATTAATATTACTTTGGGAAATAATTTTATGATAACTTGACTCTAACTATATGCTAATTTGATTCAATAGGATATGATGATGTATAATATAAATGGACAAATTGAAATTAATGAAGGATTAATGTTGTAAGATTTATAACTTTGATTATGGTTTGCTAGAGGACAAGCAAAAACTTAAGTGTGAGGATAATTGATAAATGCATATTTGATGTATTTTGCATTCTATATTTTTGTTATATATTTGATACTTAATTGGCTCCAAGTTTGCATACATATTAAAATTGTCTTCATGGACTTAAAGGAGAAGAATTTGGACAAAAACAAGACGTAAAACAAAGATTCGACATACAAAAGAGATGCGCGACTATACATCTACTCATGCACTTCTCTCAGGTTGTGCACTTTCACCATTTTTGTTCATTTTGATTGTGCATGGTCGTGCATTAGCTCGTGCATCTCCCAAAATCCTAAAATTTTCCATAAAAAGACATTTTAGGGAACAGATGGAGAGAAAAGACAAAAGTAGGCACTTTAAACATCTTAGAGGCGACTCCAGGTGCGATCGTGAGTTAAAGGAGTGGGAAACGCAAAGATTTTATTGACAAATTCAATGGAATACAAGATCAGACCTCTACATCATAAGAATATGAGATGGAAGACAATCAGAGAGATTTAGAATTATGATTTCATTGTTTTCAATTTGTATTTATGTTTATATATGTTTGATATCATATTCACCAATGTGTAACTAAATATTTCATTAGTATTTAGGTTAGATGAACCTATTTTATTACCTTAACATGTGTTGATTCTTTTAATAATGCAATTGGTTGACTGATTTATTGCGATCCAATTACGCATTTTAGTTATGTTCTAATAAACCCAAAAACATTATATCATAATATGATTTCATATGTAGAGACTAAGAAACCCTAGGTTTTAATAAATCTACCATAATTGGAAGGAGATGATTGCAACCGTAGAGATAGGATGACATAATCTTCTAGATTATGGTCAAACTTAATAAAGCGATTCACAAATCAGTAAAGCAATCCTATAAAATTTAACCTGAGTAATTTAGTAAGGAACCTTAGGATTAGTTGTTAGTAGTCTCAAAGTCAGCTACTATCATACCATAAGAGTTTCTACGGTCCAATAAATTATCAGAACAATTGCATAATAAAAGATCTACTCGTTAAGGTCATCCTGTTGACAAGATTCAATCGGCAAAATTGTCCAGTGAGTTACGATCATTGTCAGGACTAAATTGCCTTGCCTTCAGTATGCCAAGCAGTTGAAGCAAGATCTCGTTAAGGTTTTGGGGGATTTGAGATGTGAGTAATCATAAATATGTATTCCCTTATGATAAAATAACATAATTTGTGTTTTTAGATGTATATAGTAATGTGGCAAAAATGGTGGTGAATTTAATTTATATGTTGTGCTATATTAATAAGTCTAATGTTAGGAGTTAAGTAGCTAACACTAAAATTGTATTTATAATAAATTAAACATTTATGTTGTACTTAATTAACTTATTTTTTAATTGTAAAATTGAGTAAAGTTCTATGTTTAAAAGTCCTCTTCACTTAAACATCTTTGTGTATTCTAATTAAATTCGTAAACCTTCCTCTTAAATATTTTTATCGCCAAACTTTTGCATGATTTTTAATATAAACCGTTAGCAAATAATTAACTTACATATCATCAAACTATATCATTAAGAAGCCTCACTACAACATAATAGGCTTTTAGCGACGAATATTTTGTCACAAAAATTACAGAAATCATCGCTAAAAATATTTGACAATGATACAAAATTGTCGAACATATCGTAACAAAATCACTATAGGAAAGAACTATAGGCAACGCTTTTTTTCGAATTATTGCAATGAGAATGATACATAGCAAAAACGGATAGGAGATGATAAGAAAAATCGTCGTTGATGATATTTTGTTAAGCTTCTGTTTCATGGAAAATTTTATCATCAACGTTACTATAAACGTAGGTAATAACTTTTATCGATAATTTGTTTTGTCACCAAACATTATTTGTGACGATTATATTTTTGTAAGTAAAATTTTTTAGCAACTTTTTGTAACCAAAGATGTTTTATAAAATGTAGCCAAATTGTTTTAGCTACATTTTTTATTTTTTATTAAACATTAATGCTAACAATGTTATCATGTTAATTTTATTTATTACTCACATTTTTAATCAATGTTATTGTTTGTAATATTTAGAATCATTTTATATAAACAATTAGATATCATTAAATGTTAATTACAAACATTAACAAAAATACTTATGTGTACTAAGAGTCGTTTTCATCAGCACTACTACTTACATAATTTGAACCCATTATTTGTATGACTATCTTTGCAAGCTTAGTGAACTTTTGTTCATTATGTTCTAATTTTTATTAATTACTTTCTAATTTAGCCATAAGCGACTGGTTCTCCTCTTGAAGACGGTCAACATATGCTGGTCTTGATGAGGATGAATCAGTTGGCTTAGGGTCAAACTCAAGACCTTTGTTGTAGTCAGATCTTGTATTAAACACGTCGTTGCAAATGTCATCTACATTTGGCTCATTTCCATTAGACAATAGTCTTTACAACAACTCCTGCATCTTATTCTAAAATTTAAAAAACAAAACTAATATTTAATTCAAATATTATTAGTTAGTACTACATAAATAACTAAAGTTAAAATTTAAACAATTTTTTATCCTTAAATAATTATTATGCGCTTCTTCAGATATCCAGCCTTCACCTTCCTTATAATGTGTTAGTTTGTAGAATGTGATCCTATCACACTTTTCTCCAAGTTGTTCGTTATGAATCTATTTTATCAAAAAAAAGAATTGAAAAATAATAAATAATATTATATTTACTTATATAATTATAACTTCTAAACAAAGAACTTACAAATTCATTTCATATGACAATATATGATTTGGAGCCTTAACTATGATGGGTTTTCATTTTTTCCTCCATTAACTTTGGCTTTCTCACACTTTTTATAAATAAAGAAAAGAAATAGTCATTAAATTGTGTAACAAGATTAATAGAAGCATATTTCAAGAGAAAGAAGACAAACTTTAACGTTGGTAGTGACCCAACAATCACACATTTGGCTCCAATTTTTTGGAGTCACCTGCTCGGGAACATATCTCCTTGCCTCCTCATCCGAAGGAAAAGATTTGTAGTATTTATGTAGTCGATAATGATAATCCTTAACCCTTTGCTTAACAGTGAGCTCATACAACTTTAAGCTTCAGGATTCTCTATATCGACTATATTGAGCTTCATCTGTTAACAACAAGTAAAAGTTAAATTAATCTTTAAATAATTAAAACAAAATTTCTTATAGTTAAATAAATAGAAAATTTACTGAAACTTTGTCCAAAGCATTCTATAGCAAGTTGTCTTGCTTTAACTGCTTGGCATACTGAAGGCAAGGCAATTTAGTCCTGACAATGATCGTAACTCACTGGACAATTTTGCCGATTGAATCTTGTCAACAGGACGACCTTGCAAGGTATCAATACACACAAGCAACTTACTATTCATTACAACATTCAAGTGTTGCAACTCAGAACCTTTAGTGATACCTCTAACTCTTCTAATACCGGTATTGGAACCTAACAACAAAAGAATAATGATAAGAAAAAAATTCATTAAACATGTAAATATGTATTTGAGCATAAGTCTAATTATATGTGGTAAATATTAACAAGCCTAAAGATTCCTCAACATTAGTTGAGGTAGATAGAATTGTTGCTAATTGGTTTTATTGGTGGATGAAGTGAGTTGTTGTTGTTAGATAAGGTCGGATTGATCTAGTTGTTGTAAGGGACGAACAACTTCGCTAGTTGTCACCTTCTTTCCCTTGTTCCTACCAAGTGCTATTATATTGAATATCTATACTGATATTATAAAATGATTTCTCAATGGTTTTCTAATATAAAATAAAAATAATTAGAATAACAACATAAAGAACTTAGGATCATTTAAAGGAGAACTTCAAAATACATTTATTGTTTATTTTATTATAATTTAAATATGTATCATAAGTTATTTTATGTCTCTTTATTTGGAGACCACATTTATTACAAAGTTTAATGGTCTTAAATTTCTCAAATGTTTTGAACACTAAAAACAGAGCACTCAAATAACATTAACAGTCCAACAACATTAACATTTCTTGAATGTTTTGGACATTAAAAATAGAACACTCAAAGTATGTGTGGAAAGGTAATTCATTCCATATCAAAACAAAACACTAAAAACATAAGAGGACTTTCATCGAACACCTTATAGGCATAAAAAATTAAACCCTAACTTACAACAAATAATCTTTCTTTTCCCTCTCTTTACCAACATTAACGCATACAAACAACATTAACAGTCCATTTATACGTAAACAACTCAAAGGTTCACCTAAAAACCGACTTTAAACATACCAATTAATAACAAAATTAAAAGTAGAAATAAAACCCAATACAAAATCAAACAAACTACTTACCTCGACAACAATTGCAGGGAGATGATGGAAGATAAAACGAAGATGATGAATGGATGAAGAGAAGACAATGTGCCAAGAAAAGGTTCTCCCAAAAAATGTTGAAGGACAATAGAAAAGAAAAGGAGGCAAAAACGAAATGGGAAAGGGGTAAGTGGGAGGATTACAACGTTGACAAAACGACATCATTTGTCGTTTTACAAATAACATCATTTTCATCTAATTTTTTTTAGTCTGTAACTTTTGGCGACAAATTTAGAAATTTGTCACCAAATTTTACACAATAGGCGATGATTTTACACAATCGTCGCCAACAATATAAATTTTTAAAATTTTATAGTTTTGGTATTTTTGTAATATAACATTTTTATAAAATTGTAAAGAATTTATACATAATAAATAGAGTTTTGTGAGACCACATAAAATTTTCATATGATATATATTAAAATTTTATAATAAAAAGTATAAAGAAATGTAGTATGCATAAATTTTATATGGTTTTGTTTTACAAATTTTTTTAAATGACATTGTTGTTAAGTAAATTTATTTTTATACTTACAATCATTATGAATAATATTAAATTGGTAGCCATATATTTGGCTACCAATATACAAAATCGTCATAATACAATACTTTTTTATAGATTTTTAAATTTTGCTAAATTTTTTAATATATATATCATAAACATAAATTACTATAGGAATTATATATAATAAATAAAGTTTTGTGAGTCCACATGAAATTATATATATTAAAAATTTCATAAAATATATAAATGACATTTTTGTTCATTAATTTTATTTTTACAGTTATACAATTATTGTATTATTGTTAATAAATAATAATCATTAAGAATAGTAGTTAAATAAATTTATGATATTAATCTGATTAACATTAAAATTATGATTCGTCGCCAATGAAAACTCAGCCAAAGGTCCCACATGTTATTTTTAATTAAATTGCTATTATTATTATCATATATGATAATTGATATAATGTTATATGAATGTATGTAAAATAATTGTAGCTAGTATAATGATTTATGAATTATTACATAATTTATAAATTTTCTCATATCTTACTTATGTAATATATATTACTCTATTTAATAATAATTATCTATTTATTATATAAAAAATTTGTAATATAACATATAATTTATATATTATATATAATAATATATAAATTTAGTTAGCCAAAGGTGAAGCCAAATGGTAATGGCAAACCATTTGATAACAGGTTTTTGAATCCTCACCAAATGATTAATTTCTTTCGATTCAATCGAAAACAACGTTGTTTATCTTAACCACAAATGACGTCGTTTTCTACTAGGTTATTAACACGAAAATGAAGTTGTCTTCATTTTCGTGTTAGCTGTCGTATTTCCTCATCATAATTCATTGAAGAAGCATCATCTCCTCTTTTGTGGTCATCTCCTATCTTATGATCCTCACCATCGACGAAGCATCATGTCCTATGTTGATACTTATTATTCTTCTTTAAGTGTTACCTAAAACCCTCCTTATTGTGCTATATTTTTCTCCTATATTTTGGAGTTAATGTGGGTTTTCTGTTTTGCAAATGGTGTAAAGGTTTCCCTTTCTATTTGTGTTTGGAAGATAGTGAATGTGTTTCTGTGTTGGATGAAGATGGGTAGATGTTTTTTCCTATCTTTCTTGTTTATTTGACAAAACCCTGCTAACTTTTTGATGGAAGGTCTGCTAGAGATTCAAGGCACAATTTGCAACAGATGATTATGTACATATTTACCATATGATTGCTTTTACACCAAATCTGTACCATTAGTAAATTTTAGTACTTTAACTTATCATCGATAAACTAGCAGAACAGATCACATAGACCTTATACGTAGAAAGGGTCTTTTGCATCAGTTAATTCCATGCTTAGAATTTGTGGGAATTGATTATCAAACGAATTTAATTAAACATAATGATTTTTATGCTAAATTGACTTTTAAGAATTAAATTGTTAACATCAATTTATCAATAAATGTCGATGTGACGACTGGTTTCCAATGGTGAAAACGAGCCCCACTAGCAAGAATGGGAAAATTTCTACTTTGTGAAAAACAAATCTATAAAGAACACATTTCCTCATTATACACTAATCACCACTTGCCTTCTATGGCCGATCTTCTTCTTCAAGGTTTTTAGTATCATCTGAATTACTTATCTTCCTTAATTATTTCTATTTTATTTGCATCATAGTAAGCTATCAAATGAAAGTTTGACTGTATATCCTATGTCTTGTGTAAAGCTTACTCGAATTTTCAAGAGAACATAGATGAAAATGGAAACGGTGGCAATGTCTTGATGGATGGTACAGGATTAAGGCAATCGGTTGTTTTGACACAATTATTGATTCCAATTACTCTATCTGTTCAATCAGGTATGCATATGTTCAAATTTAGCTTCGTTATATGGTTTGACATAACTAGCTATTTAAGTTCTATACTAAGTGTGTCTTAGGTGAAACACATCGTACTGTCAGTTCATCTAATTTAATGATCCATACTGCATTTGGAGATTCATTCATTATATCTTTTGCAAGTTTGGTTGTAGCTAAGAAGTTGAAAAAGGTCAATAACCCAACACTTGAGAAAAGATATTTGACTTTTTCAATTAATGCCTTCGAATATGTAAGGACTCTTCTTGGAAATCCAGACATAGCAAACGCATTTACCTTTACTAACTCTCATGTCACGTGGAATTCAAAAAATTAATTATTTCATTTCCTTTTCGATGGAATAAGCGTGAAACTTTATTTATTGTTATGTTTGTAAGAATTTTGGAAACATTTCTACTAGTTAGGGGTAAAGCTATGTACTATTGGACCTCTCTAGATCTCACGTATCAACGAGATTTATATATGGTGTTGATGTTGTTGTTGTATGTCGGTAAAAATTGTTAAATTTCTAATTAAAATCTTGTACTACTTACATGCATATATCTTTATATTATATTGCTTACAATTTTCAATATTTTTATGTATTATTATTTCATTGTTAATAAATATTGATGATTAAGAATAGTAGTCAACTTAAATTTATTTTAGGTATGTTTATCTTTTTATATCCAAAAAGATAATTTATAGAGTTTTAATGCATTAACTATATATTTAAACAAATTTATAAAAAAAAAATGCAAGTCAGAAATATGAAAAATCATATATAAATGTCAATTGTAATTAACCTTAAGATTATTAAGCACACTTACTATTTAAAATTATCAAATCAACATTATTAACTATAAATTCTATAATCTCAACTTTTGGCGACTGGTTGGGTCGGTTATTCTAGGCCCAGGCCCAGGTCCAAATATCAACGGCCCAGTGGCAGGTGATAATCTCAAATACAAATACTTACACAATGACCTAAACCTAGCAGGAATCTCCTATAAAAGGTACTGTTTCACCTTGATACAGGTATGAGACAAAAACCCTAGCCCCCTCTCAGTTCTCTACAATTATTTTCCTCTCACAAATACTGACTTGAGCGTCGGAGGGGCCTCCCGGGCACCAACCCCCGGCGCGCCTTTGTTGTTTTGCAGGTATTCAATAGTCGAAATCAATCGGGATCATGGATCCGGACAACCACGTTCAGCCCCGGAAAAATCTGACAGAACCAGCGACAATTTCAAAGTTTTATTTCGAAAAGTCTATATTTGGTGGCGAATTATATATTTCGTTGTTAAAAGTTCAGATTTTTTGTGATGTTTTCAATTCTCGCCACAAAAATAGGCACTTTTTATGACAACTTCGGAAAATCGTCGCTAAATAAACAGCTTTAGCAACGATTTTATTTAACGTCGCCAACACCACGACTTTGGGCAAGTCAACATTTAGCAACGATTTCTAATTCGTAGCAAAACAAAAAAAAAAAAGTAGCTAATAATAGTCTATTATATTGTAGTTTCGTTCGACCCAAAAAAAATAAACAAAAGTGCTCTATCGTTTCTATATTTTATATTTAATTTCCATTTGCAGGTTCTCTAGAGTCCCCGCGCAGAAAGCTTGCGAAATGAACAAATTAGCTTGGCAAGCGACGGAGGAACTGTGGTCGCGATAAAACTATAAAGTTTCAATATCTCTCAAAAGTTTTCATTAGCCCCGAGGTCATTCTCCAAATATAATAATTTTAGGATCAAGTAAACTATATGTATATTTATACATATATAAAAGCTGGCAATTGGTGACGGCGACGTTTGTCTTGTCTTATTGGTCCCCCAACTAAAAACACCAAAGTGTGTACTGCCGAAACAAATAAATAATAACGCCCTTCAAACCATCAAACTCCGTTGCAGCACCACAAGCCTGTTGGAAGACTAATTGGTTATTCACTAGTTTTTAACTTGGGAAATTATTTGAATACGATAAAGAGTCCTTGTCCCACAGTTAAAGACAGGGCCAGGGTAAGGCACTTTTTGAGCTTTCGGGTTCAATCAGTATCTTTTAAAATTGATGATATGTTGTCAAAGATAAAATAAGTCATGTTGGGAAGAATGAGTTAAGCATTAGATGATTGTTTCTTCAAAAGTGGAAAAGCCACTTGCGCGCGGATGATGCAAGTATAGTTCAATTCCATTTCAGACTCTTTGCCGGCTACAACTACAATCAATGTAATTGTGGATTGAAGGAAGATGTTAATTTGTGGGGCCCTCTTTTTATTCATTTTGCTATTATCTTGAACCTTTCTACTATTGGAACCCATCGTACTTTCTGCTTTTGTCTTGGCGAAGTTAGTTCACATGCTAAATTTATGATAAAATCTTATATGATGTGAAAACATTTTCAATGAGAATTTTTAATCAAATTATCCGACAAAACAATGGACTATAATTAATAAAACTCTTTCTTAATTAGTATTAGCTTGAAAATGTCGATTATGCATGAGTCGTAATTATATCCGTTTACTTTAATTTTCTTTAATTACCTAGGCTAATATTATATACAGAGAAAAGATTGCCTGTACATAAAGAAAAGAGTATACATATTATGCATCTGTATGTTGGATATGATATGGCAATCAGAAGATATTATGTTTCGTATGCCTGAACTTAGCATTAGGTCATAAAAAATATATTATATACCAAGAGATGATTGAACCTAGAAAATTACTACTAACTAATTTAAGTTTGTTATGTTTTAAAAATAAAACTGAGTTAATATAATTATCTTTCAAATTTAAGTATGTCAAATGGAGCATTTTTTAAAAGAAATTGAATCAAAGCTTTTAAGTGAAATGTGCTTCAATGATTCACCATGTTTACATATTTTATGATGAGAAAGCTAGCATTTGAGTTTACAATGCTATTAAATATATAACTCTCCTTTCACTTTAAGCAAGACGATAGAACAGTTTGATCAGTTAGAAGTACAAATACAAAGGGAAGTATTTAATTTTATTGGACAAATGAGTTCCAAGACAATTTTTGGCTTCAAATAGTTACTAGAGATGACCACTTCCTTTCTTATTTGTAGCCACATAGTGAGGTTTTTTTTTTAATCTCAAAGACATAATCATGGTTTAATTTTGGTAGATAATTTGCTCTCCTTTTATGTTAAGAAGCCATATACTTGTTACTTCTATACCTTTACCCTCTTCTTAAAAATGAGTTTGGTAGTAGAAAGTTTATGTTATTTTAAAGGGCCAAGGAAAATAAGCAAGTAAAACCAAGAGTTTCAAGGAGAATTTACTATCTCTTGCATCTGCAAATAAAATATAAACCTACTCATAAAGTTAATACAGAGATCAAATCAAGTATGTGCTGAATCCCTTACCCTACATTCACCCTGTATGCACTAATAGGTATTTAGATTACATATGCCATTGTGCATATGTATACATACAACAACTACATTACTTGCGGATATCTCTAGATCGAGCAGACATAATTTAAGCAGCGAATGAGAGAAATTTGTAATTATATAGGTTTGGCGTGGTCACTTGTATACATATTTAATAATCAAAGAGTTAAGTGAGTGAACCAAAGCCTGACTTATGTCATCCATCTCATCACTTTCACTGACCCTAATGTAAGCACTTTTCCAGCTTCCCAAGTGCTCTCTTCTCGGATTTCCTTCTTTCAGAAATGAGAGGAACCTTTTTCGTCTATCCCTGGACTTATTCTACATTCATCAATTTAGTAACCCAGTCCTATCCCTCATTCAATTAACTATGTCTAATTTGTTTCCACTTGAACCTTTTATTAACAATTTCTATCACCTGTACCTAAACCAAACAAAATATGGCTAATTTAGCCAAGCAACGAAAAGAAGAAGTAAGCAGATCTCTCTCTCTCTCTCTCTCGATCTCTATTATTGGATGATTCGTGCATTTTACCTTGTTATATATTGATCGTTTTAAGGCGATGATGTGGACCAAGGTGGCAGTTATTAAGAGCATAATAAGGAAGAAGTTAGGAGGCAACAACTTCGTTGCAGAGTTTCCAAGCTCCCCAGAGACCATGATAGACCCCAGCTCATGTCTGGAGGAAACATGTTTCATTCCTACAAGACGCTTACTTGATCATCGAGACACCTGCAAGTACTAGCTGCTAACTGCTTTCTATGATATTCACCATCTATCCTGGTTTTCAATTTTTCTTACTATTATCATTAACGTAAGCACCAGTTAGATATGATCTGGTCATTAATATAATCTTGTTTTCTTCTTCCTAATCACATGGACTGTTTGGAAAAGGATCTTTGTTGGGTCATGGAATGTCGGAGGTGTTGCACCACCTGAGGATCTGGAGTTGGAAGATTGGTTGATCACAGCCACTAACCAAGCTGACATTTATGTTCTCGGGTACGTAATTTTTGTATTTATATTAGCATGACAAGTTTAGTATCGTCTTTATACATCGACTCCAAAATGAAACTCTTAATTAAGTAAACTATTTGACAGAAATATGACAAGATAAAAATTAATGCGATGATCTACAACGGACTGACTTTTCTGGCTTTTGAATTCATTACTAATGATTTTATGAGGTTTACGTGATCTCAGGTTCCAAGAAATTGTGCCCCTAAATGCTGGAAATGTCCTTGGACCTGAGAACAGCAAAATTTCCATGAAATGGAACTCTCTTATCAGAGCAGCTCTATGCAACAAAGAATCAACGCGCAACCATGAAGTTAAAATGGGACGATTCCGAGACACAACTGAATCGGGCGACACGAATTTAGCAGGAGGCAGCTCTCCACGTAATTATGATTGCATTTTAAGTAGGCAAATGGTGGGAATATCCTTAAGTATTTGGGTACGAAACGATCTTCGGCAACACATAAAACATCCTAACGTCTCATGTGTAGGGTGTGGTATCATGGGTTACCTAGGAAATAAAGTACGTACTGCATCCAAATGTATAGTTTGGTCTCTTATATTAAACTTACCATGTATGCTAAGGGTTACTATAGTTCTGATGACTTGGTGATTAACGTTGGTATCATACAGGGCTCTGTGTCAGTTAGATTTTTGTTGCATGAAACAAGCTTGTGTTTTGTGTGTACTCATCTAGCCTCAGGAGGGAAAGAAGGAGATGAAAGATACAGAAATGCTAATGCTGCAGAGATATTGTCTCGTACAAGGTTCCCTCGAGGCCCCTTGCGCAATCTGCCCCAAAAAATTCTTGATCATGAGTATGTATACCACATATACTACCCATCTGTCTATCTATCTATATATATACATTTATAGGAGATGTTGAACAAGTGACTCTCCCTTTATGTGTTTAGTTTTTCTTTATTTTCATTCTTGATTTGGAATCGTAGGGTATCATAAACTTTATTATTATTTCGGGACACTATTTACCTTATGAAGAAATCGAGATAAGTCATTGGTTAATTGTCATCCTTTTGGATTGGTTAAGTCAAATAATATGTTTTCAATTGCATGTGGTGTGGGAATTGACAAATATATTTTGGATATGTTGTTGGTGAAGAACACAAAGACAGAATATCTTTGAAGCAAGTTGAAATATGTCTTCCAATGGGCTATGTTGTGTGCTTAGATAGACAAGTCCAAGATTTGTGCATAATTTAAAGAAAGCACACTGGTCATTGCATATGTGTATACATGTCACTGATTTGAAATTTTGTTTTAATGGTACTAATGTATTACAAGTTGCAAATGTTAAAAGAAAAGGAATACATGGTGCATATGATCTAATGAAACCGACAAAACCGATGCAGACAGGTGATTTGGCTTGGCGACTTGAATTACAGGATATACCTGCCTTATACAGCTACTCGATCTCTTGTCCAGAAAAACCAGTGGAAATGTTTATTGGAAAAGGATCAGGTATATATTAATATTTTTTTAGTTTTGTTTCGCTAAGTGTTATATTCTTACTGAATTAAATAACTACACTCAATTCCAAGACTGAAAATTAATTAATCGTGCACATGAAAATAATCAAAAGCTTAAAGCCGAGCTCATGGAGGGTCATGTATTCCAAGGTTGGCATGAAGGAGTAATCGAATTTGAACCTACCTATAAATATTGTCCGAATTCTGGAGTTTATTATGGTTTTGACCAAAAGAGAAAAGGTGAAAAGAGGCGTGCTCCTGCATGGTAAGTTTACATTTTTCGTGCTCTTCTTATACGAGCAACTGCTAATTATATACCAAACAGAACAGCCTGTATTTGCTCCATATCATGCATTAACAATTATTAAGTAGTTCTGAAGTTGGTACAAGTGTTATTTTGGCATTCCAGGGTTTCACTAACACTATATGTTATTCCACGATCATGCCCACATCAAGACCGTAATATCAGACCAATATTGTCGTCTACAACCTATCGCTTGGGATATCAAATTGTTTTAATGGGATTTGAAATTAGATAATACCACATGGAGCATAATTTTAACTGTAGGGGAAGATAAGGACGTAATATATAATTAATTGTCATGAAAAGAGCCTAATAAGACATGCGTGTTTTTGTAGGTGCGATCGGATAATTTGGCTTGGAAAGGGGCTGAAGCAAAACCAATATGACAGAGGAGAATCAAGACTGTCCGATCACAGGCCCGTCCGAGCAATTTTCACTGCAGAAATCAAGGTCACCAAGAATTTGAGACGATTAGTTTCAAGCCAATCCCATTCCTTTTAGCCAAGCACATGGTTCTTGTTTTGTAGATCGAACAGTAGAGCCTATATTATAGGTGGTGCAGCAGGAATTTGTAAATATTCTTTAAACGAGTGCACATAAGTCTATTATAATATTGCTAATCCAAAACTAAAATCTTTCACCTCTCCAAATTAGATATCTTGCGCCCTTTGCTTAAAAGTCGCTTTGCATATTGATTTTACATGAAGTTTGGAACACCCAAATTCAAAAACTTGGTGAATGAACATGGCACAATTATCCGGTTGTAAGTAACCACTCTCTATAACCAAATATGCTTGGTGTGAGTAGTTTAGTACTCTCATCCCTTATTCAGAGGTCTCGAGTTTAAGTCTTGAGAATGGAGAAATCTATTTAGCCAACACTTTATCCCTTACGGGCTAACTTGGTGACCCTTACGGGCTCTTGGACTGACTTGGTGCGAGCGGAGATTAATTTAGATGTAGATGGCTTAAAAGTACCTTATCACAATTGGGATCCTCCTAGAATACCTCATGGATAAACCCCAAAAAAAAAAAACCACTCCCTATGTTTTCTTATTAACATAATGTGTATAGTTATTTTGAATTTTTCTAATGTGTAACTGACAAGGCAATTGAAGTTCATTTTTTATTTAATTTATTTAGTAACATATAGTTAAATAAATTTTATTGATATAATTTAATAATTAAATATTATATATATATAATTTCATTTAAAATTATGAATTTTAGTCAATATTATTAAAAATAAAAATAAAAATTATTTTTATTTTTTATATATCCTTAACTCCATAATTTATAATCACACTCTTGGATAGGTCAATATCTATATAATAAATAATATATAAAAAATAAAGAAATTGAAAAATAATAATAAATTAGGTATAATCTCGGAATTTTCATCTGAATTCCTGTAACCATCGTAAAATCCCCGAGCAGAATGCTTCAACTCCCCCACAGTGACGACATTCATCCAAATACCAGACTTCTTGTCAGTCTTATCCATCGCACCAAACAAACATCTTCGAGATTAACGACAAATAGAGTCTTCTGCAGATGTTGCCACTCCATCGAATACACTCATGCTCATATCGAGATTTCAAAGTGGTTTGGGTGGGTTTCGAAGCCCACAGGGGAGTGGCCCCCGCTTATCGATCTGCCCAAATTATTTGGGTGGGTTCCGAAGCCCACAGGGGAGTAGCCCCCGTATATGAATCTGCCCCGAGCCGTGGCCCGTTAGGTATTGTCCGCTTTGGTCTGCCAGGGTGGAGTTCCGACTCGAACCCCTGACCAAAGGGTTTTGTTGCGTTAAGACGCACGCCTCATACCACTAAGCTTCGGTGGAAACGCAGCGAGGGGATCCACTGCTAAAGGAAGAAAGAGATATGCCAGACAGGTCGGTAGCGACTCATCTACCAAAAAACCGAGGGAGAGCGACGGGAT
>JANIPN010000006.1:49587139-49603993 GCA_027478595.1 Erythroxylum anguifugum
GTATTATGAATATTTATAAGATATATCCATTTCTCTTTATGCTACTATGTCTTTGACATAGTTACTTAATATCTAAGTGTTCGATTGGATCTTGATATTTGAGCTCTTTAGTACTCATTTTTCAATGTACTTGTTCATACATAACATAGTATGAGTGAGACTACTAATTTCTTCGACCTAAAGAACCATCTTTATCTCTTGTTCTTCCTGTAGTATCCATGGAGACGACATATTGTGTAGATGCTCAACTTTAGTAATTGACATTACAAAAATGCTTTATTATCTTGCATATAAAATTGTTTAAGTATTCGATTGATATATATGTAGCTTATAATAGTAAGAAAGCTCTACTTGAATGATACTTAGCTATTTTAGCCACAAGGATGTATGCAACCTTAGTCATATTCTTCATTTTGATCATGGTTGATAGCCAATTTGTTTGTTTGCTTAACAAACTACTTATTATCACTTGCTAACAACAAATATTATCCATGTGAAACAATAAATTACACATTTATCGTCTAGACCTTTTAATAAGTACTAAGTGATCTTTTCCAATCATACTAAAATGATACGACATGATTATACTAAGAATGTGATATACCACTTATTCAAGACTATGTTGGACTATATATTAACTTTAACAATCTGAGCATATAATGCTCTTGGCCCTTCTTAATAAAACCTAGTGATTGTACCATATAGATTCCTCCATCTAGTTCTCCATTTAAGAACATAGTCTTTACATCCATTTGATATATATTAAGATCCATTCCAACTACTAAGGCTAGAATTAGTTAAACTAATGTAAACCTTACAATGAATGAGAATTTCTTCTTATAATCGATCACTTCGATTGTGTGCATCTTCTTTTCACTAGACAATTTTATATCTTTTAATAGTTGTCATTAGTCTTTTACTTAACATTTAAAGAACACTTCTTAATAACTACACATCTTTTTGGAAGATTATCCAGGTCTTATACTTAAATAAAAACTCATTAAAATGTATTCTTCTTCTATTGCTATAACTTATTAATCTTTAGCAAGACTAAATAAAGCATTTTCATATTCTTTAGCTTATTATTCTCTTTTAGAACTACTATAAAGGTTATTCCTTTCAACTTAAAAATTGTTTAAGGAATAATCCGCTTATAATATGGGTATAATGAAAATTCGAGAAATTAATATCTACATTCATATTACTCCCACTTGACCTAGATAGTGGTAAAGAGCTTCTACTGAGTTTAAATCATCGTTGATCAAAAACCAATTCATCATCTCCTAAATTGCTCCCACTTAGATCAAGACCATTTAATTATTCTTATCTTACAAGATCATTTCGATTCAAGTCTTTCATGAAGGGATAAGTTTTGAATAATCTCTTCTTGCTTTGGAAAATAATTCTCTAAGAATGGGATATCTTATGACATAACTTCAAATTCTTGTTTATTACCCTATTCACCTTTAAACATATATCCTTTGTAACTTCAAAAATATCTTTTAAAGATACTCTTCTTCCTTTTGGAACATAAAATCTCATACTTATAAGAAGGACCACGAATATTGGCAACAAACCCATCATAAAGAAATTATATATAATTAATCAGGACTCTTACCTATCTATATCGCATATAGAGTTTTAGGATACGATTTGATAGGCATCCTATCAAGTATATAAGTGATCATCAATGAGACATCACTGTAACAGGTGATAGGCAAAATTTGCATATGCCATTATACACTTAACCACAAGAAGATTACTATTTCTCATCTCTACACCACCATCTTATTAATGGATTCATATGATAGTCATTAGCTATCTTATTTAATTTTCATCACATAACTTCTTAAATTAATCAAATAACTTTTCTTATACTTAATTAGTTCTTGAAGTTTTTATTGGCTAAATTTTACTTTTTATTGGGGCTGTTGGGAAATCTGCACAGATAGGATCGCATACTTGGTCACCCGATGCTATGGAGGGTCCCACTCCAGTATCCGCTTCAATTCATGCAGCTACTATGGTAATAGTTGGCATTTTCATGACAGCAAGGTGCTCCCATTTATTTGAATATTTACCTCAAAGGTTTTCAATGTTGAGCCATAGTGTCTTTCTTAAAGACTATCATTATTTCACGTAATGAGGCAAGAGCCTTTTGCTCTTCCAATAGGTACTGCATTATCATACTTCCTATTTTCTGAATTGTCTCCAGGAAAGTTTTCACCTCTAGTGAATTCTACAACAAAACTCTTAGATATTGTAGCCATTTTTCTTAAACATATAGTTTCCACAATGACACGTTTAGTATATAATTGTTAGCAATTTCAGTTAATAGGATGCAATGTTCTAGATAGAAACTTTAAAATTTTCACATTTATATATAGAATCAAAAGGTCACTAAGTTTCCAATCATTATCCAAGTTGATCAACAATTAATAGTTCTATTTAGATATATTTATTTACAAGTATCTTAAGTATGATATGTATGGCACATACATATCAAACAATTAAAATCGAAAGAGCAATGTATTAATAAAAAAGTGAATATAATAACATAGGTCAAAGGTTCAAGGCACTATAATAGCAAAATAAAACAATACATATATATTTTCATTAGGATTAAGTTAAGATTAGGCCCTAATAAGTTTATGAGTATAGCCCACAATAACTTAAACAAAGTTTATTCCATACTTTGAATATGTTTATTTATTCATATGTTTTAAAATAAGTTATTCTATATTTAGGTTTCAATTACTCTAGTAACAAAAACCTACCATGTTCTTATCTTGAAAACCCTAGCCACACTTTTTTACAAAGTTAAACTAGCCACTATAATTAGAAGAGCCATGATTGAATCGTTGACCCAACTGTACTCTTCCTTTGTTCTTGATTGAAGTTTTATGAATAGTTGTTATTGATATATAGATATATAGGAGATGTTACGTATGACATAGAACTACATACATAAGAAGATGATGGCCACCACAAGTTAAAAAAAATGTGTGTAATAGTGGTGGTGACTTAGGTTATTGTCCATACAAAACCTGCTATAGTGGTTCCAGTGGTTATGATGAGTATAATGTATCTATGGGTGAAAGTTTTGAGTATGAAATATACAAATGAGTTCTCAAAAATTCAATATACTTTTGTTTATACTTTTTTTTCAAATTTTCACAATAAAAGGACATAAAATTTAGGTTTTCAATGTGTAGATGTAACATAGATGTTAGATTCAAACAAACAATGGCTTATTCTAACAACAAAGCCATGGATGTTGATAATCATTAATTCTTATCTTGACCACTATTTTTCCATTTCAATTCATAAGGGTAGGGTCAGAAGAGAGGTTTTTGGGATAAACTATAAAATGTTAATGCCACTAATCTGATGACTAGTGGCTAAATAGAAAATTAAGTTTGAGTTACATCTAATGGATAAGAATATGCATTTCAAACTAATGGCAACATATAGTTACTTCTTGTAATCATTTTTATATGAAAATATAAACATTTGAATTATAAATCAAAAAGAAAAAAAATTATCTTCCAATTATCGTAATACAAGTAAAACATGCTCTAATACTAATGTAAGAAAATTTTTATTTACAGATAATATGATAGAATCGAAACATACTTATATCACTTAATTGAACAAAAATCATTTATAAATTTTTTCTTTAATCTATAGTATAAGAGACTTACATAATTCCAAAACTTGTAGAACTCTTTCTATATGATTTTCACTGATTTCAAAATTTTCTTATCTAATCCCTATCTTTCTAGTAAATCATATCTTATATATGATTTTCTAACAGTCGTGATATTTATAATTATAACATTTTATATAATTAACTTATTATATGAGTTTCTATTAAAAACCCTCTCAGTTCAACTTGTGGGAAAAGACGTCATACAAGAGAATGAAAAATTGAGTTGATTGATTTCCATATTGATACAAAGAAACGAAAATAGGATGAACAAGAGAGAATAGTAAAAGAGAAGAGAGCTACAAAGGAGGAAATACTTTCATTATTTTTATTGATTATTTTGTAAAACTACTATTATAAATAAATAAATAACAATAACATGGAGATAAAAATAATCACCGAAAGATTACTCCTACAATTAAGGTAACTAAAAGATACGTTCAACTAACAAACAGAATTCTTAAAGACTAGGATTGTTATTGACTAAGTTAATATGCTAAAATAACTAACAATCACATATCTTATTTCTAACAATCCCTTCCATAAATTGATACCTTTAAACTTTTGTTTGCTTGTACAATTCCATCAGATAGGATTTTCTAAAGTGCAAACTCCTATTAACCTTCAGAAATTTTGAAAAGGAAGATATATTTGAGGTTTGATTAATAGATCAACTAATTATTCTTCACTTATGTAATACTTATGGTCAATAATTCCATCGTTGTTAAGATCTCTCGAAAAGTAGGATTTCATATCAATATGCTTGTTTCTTCCATACAAAACAAGATTTCTTTATAGTTTAAATATTGAACTAATGTCACAATTTTTTTTAGTAGCTCTATCTTGCTTGAAATGTAGCTCATCTAGAATTTTCCCTAACCATATAGCTTAACAATCATAAGTTGTAGTGACAATAAATTTAGCCTTTGTAGTTCACAATGTGATATTTAGTTACTTCTTGGATGATTATGAAATATCCATTGATCCTACCACAAAAAAATGATCGAAAGTGCTTTTCTATATATCATCTATATTACTTGTATAACCACTGTCAATAAAAACAATCAAATATAATATTTTACCTCACTTATAAAATAAGCCAAAAATTTTAGTTATTTACAAATAGTAAAGGATTCTCTTGGCATCTTATAGATGCATCTTTGAGGGTTTCTTCACTTATCTACTTATTAGACTCACAAGATGCATCATGTCTAACCTATTGTAATCAAATAAAGCAGGTTGCCTATAATGTGCTTGTAAAATGTGTTAGACACCGTCCTTCCTTTAGTTTCCTTGTTTAACTTTGAGCCACAATCAATTGGAGTGCTTATAAGATTACAATTTGTCATACGAAACCTGTCCAAATTCAAGCACATACTTCTTTTAAGAAATAAATGTTTGAACTAAAGATTGCATTACTTGATGCCAAGAAAGTACTACATTATATCAAGATCAAAGATTTCAAATTTAACCATCATTAACTTTTTAAAGTCTTTAAATGTCCTAATCTTACTTCTAATGAAAATAAGGTCATTGATATATAAGTACACAATGAGCATTTTTCCTCTACCTATAACTTTAACAAAAAGAGTGTGCTCATAGAGATATTTTTGGAAACCTTCTTTCAAGATAAGCCTTAATCCTGATGTACCAAGCCCACATGACTCATTTTAATCTATAAAGAGCTTTCTTCAATATATAAACTTTATGCTCTTTACCAAGCTTAATGTAACTAAATGGTTAGTCAACAAATACCTTATTCTTCAAGTATCAATGCAAGAAAGCAAATTTACATTGAGTTAAAAGATATGCCATAAATTATAATGACCTCATAATTTGTCATCTATATTAGCCTTTTTTAATACGTTTGACGCTCGAATTTATTGTTTTCACTTGTTCGCTAGATTTTGGTGTTACTGTCATGAATTCAGACGGTTGGAAATCTTCATGTTGAGATTACTCTTTGAGAAGAAGTTGTTATAATATGGTTTTCTAGAATCTTCTATTTCCTTGTCATCTTCTCCATCTAAAATTATTAAATTTTGTTTACTCACAACAATATTCAACTTTTATCAAAACTACATCACAACTAAAAATAATTTTCTTTGTGCTAGGATTATAAAGCATATAAGCTTTGTATTGATTGTTAAGACTAAGAAAAACGCAAATTTCTCCTTTATAAATTCTTTCTCTTATAATCTAGTATATGGGCATGCATAATACACTCAAACATTTTGAAGTTTTCTACATCTAGTTTCCACCAGCTCTATGCTTCCTTTGATGTCATATTTAAATAGAAATGCAGGACTTCTATTCAAAATATGAATGCTATAATTAACAATTTCAGGCTAAAAACTTCTTAGAAGACTACTCCTTGACAAAATACTTTGCCCCATATTTAGGATTTTATGATTTTTCCTCTCTTACACACAATGTTCTATTAAGGCATGTAAGTTGTTGTATACTGCCACTTAATTCTATGAGACATATACAAATTTGACAATTTATCTGAGTTGTATTCTCCACCATGATCTATGCAAAGGTTCTTTATTAGATTGTCAACCCCCTTCTTAATAAGAGTTCTATAGCTTTTAAAACTTGTAAAGGCTTCAAACTTGTCTTGTAAAAAAATACATCCAAGTTTTTTTATTGTAATTATTAATGAATATAATAATGCATTTTCTACATTCATTAGAATAAGGAGTTATTAGTCTATATGAATTAGAATGGACAAGCTCTAAAACTTTCTTTACTTTCTAAAATTTTCCTTTCGGAAACTAATCTCGATGTTGAGGCCTATCACCATATTCTTTTTTTATAGTGACTTTAATATACCAAATTTAGATGTCAATAGAAAAAATGATACAACAACCCTTTTTCTTTTACTGCAGCCAAAAATCATGAATAAAAGGTAGTGTTAAGATGAAGTGGAAATATTCAATTTTTCATTATATTGGTCTAAGCAATTATGCCCACCTTTTATTGAGTACTCTACAAACTCCTCCCTTAATAGTGTTCTTGTAACCCTTTTCTTATAGTTGTCTAACATTAAAAAGCTTGAAAACTGGACATTATAAATATTATGGACTAAATTTGCCTTGGTTTTGAGTGATACATTTCCTTCTTCTATGACAAAAATTTCAGAGTTATCAGTGAACTTCACCTAATAGTGATAGGATTTGTCCAATTCTAAGAACATAGAATGATCTCCACATATGTGAATGCTTTATACAGTAATAGAAAATTTGATGTAGTAATTCCTTAGGATGATAAGAAATCAACAAATATATTTCTCCTTTATTTTCTACATAAATCAATTTTCTCCCTCTTTTTTATCATCAGCTAGCTTATGTTAGAGTAGTACCCTAAAGGCAATCGCCTTTAGTGCATTTTGTACAATGTTATGTATAGACTTTATTTTCAAAGAAAGACATCTTTCATTAATTTGGTGTTCATTATTTTTTGAATTGAGATTAATCTATAAGCAAATTAATGAAATCCATGATATATGACATAGCATGAAGGAAATCATGATGTGATCATACTACTGAGATTCCTATCATGTGCAATTATGTCAGTATCTAAATTATCCCTAGTCATAGGATTAATGAGACTAGATATCGTTAATCTGGATAGACTAGCACATGTCAAACTCCTTGATTTAATCAAGTAGTGGATCTCAAAAATCGTAAATATGAGATGTTTAGAGTTGAGATGTGGGCTTACTAGAGATAGTAAATACATTAGATGACCTACCATGAGATCATCACATGGATGTCCTATTCTAATGTCAGTGATATTCTCATCATAACAATGATGCAAGTATCCTTAGAGTTGAGGTATTTAAGGATATCTTGGATACTGATTCTGTGCTTTGACTCCATTCCTTGTTGCCTTGCAGAGGTTGCTCATAAGGTGGTGATTGGGTACAACATGAGGTATTCGAAAGTAATTGAGTATCCAATAGAGGATTCACCACTTATGTGATAGTAAAAGATGATAACCATGACTTCTTTTCGGGGTCATTACTTGAAAATCTCTTGCCAGAGTACATGTGCATGAAGAATGTTTCATTGACATATAGAGTAATGGGTCCCAGGATGAGAACTGATATCACTTGGGCTAGATTTGATGTAGTCAGTCTAGTGAGAGTTGAAACTTTGCCCATACTCATAACCAAGCAGGGTATAGTATGGTGAAAGGACAAATTGCATAAAAATTGTTAATGGGAGGGTTCGTGAGATGGTTCATGACGAGCACGGGTTCATTCGTCAAACCACTTACTTTTCGGTCAATTGGGGGTCATGATGTGTTACTAGATGCCACTCATGACTTGCTTCAATTAAGTGTTAATCCAAGTGGCTAACATAACTGGGAACCTAATGAGTCACACGCATAAGAGTGACTTGGAGGATTCATAAAATGGTTTTGGATAAAGATCCATTATATGGAGAGCAATAAAACCAAATGGATCCCGATGAGATCAAGATATGTCCCGATGAGATCGTGACATCGATATTGCTGAAACAGGTCTCTAGAGTTTTTTCCACACCCCAAGACCCAGTAGGGCCGACCCTAGTGTGATTGACCACCTCAGCATTTATATATATATATATATAAAAGACAAAATCAATAAAAGGCAAAAAAAGCAAGTAAGATGATGATAATCGTGAAAATGGTTAAGTAAGCAATCTTCACGATTCTCACCTTATTCTCCTCATCTTTCTCATCTTCTTCCTATTCATTCTCTTTCACGGGTTTGCTCTCTGTAGAACAAAGAAGAGAGCTAGCACTCTTTTCTTTGTTCTAGCTATTTTTGGATTAAAGAGTTTGATTCGGTTAGTTTCTACGATCTTTGTGTGGATACCGTTGGAGACAGTCTGTTTTGGTCGTTGTGATTTGCGACAACCCGATAAGTAAAAGATCGAAGAACAAAGGAGACTACACACAAGGTGCATGGTTATTATATGAGTGGTTGATTTGTGTAAATGCCATGAATTCCTATATATATATGAACATGTATGTGAATTAGGAATCAACTAGGTTTAATGGTATTTCCTTTTATAGGCACATAGATCCTGGACTTCGGGAAAGTCTCGGAACAATTTTTTTTTGTTTTCCACGCCGCGTGTATATGATACATGCATTGGGATTTTTCTACAATGGTATTAGAGCCACTTGTGCCCCGTATAAAGGAGAAACCATAACATGTGTGATGCTGCCAATTAGTTGTGACAATTGTGCATTTTGATTGTGTTGAATTCAAAATCAGTATAGAGATATTGTTTTCGAAATTTTCTTGCCCATATTTGCTCATGAAATGTTTTTGAATATATTTGTGGAAGGAAAAAATTTATCAATGTTATTTGATATGTTTTTTCAAATTAATTCCCTAATGTTCTGGTTGTTGTGTTTATGCACATTACATTAATAGGCATGCTTGCAAATTCGAGAATAAATTCTATAAATATTGCTTTTGGGATTTTCTTTCACCAACCTCTTGTAAGATGTTTATAAATGTTTATAAAGATGGAAAAAAGTTTTTGAGATAATTGAATATTTATTTGAGAATTTCTTGTGTGCTGTTGGGAATGTCTGTGTTGAGGAACATAGATTTTGGATTTGCTTGGTTGTTGAGGTTGGTTAAGTTTTTCTTGGAAATAAATTCTGAAAAATTAATGGAACATTTTGGGAACATGTTATAGCCTCTATAATTTTCTCATCATTTATTGAAATTGTTTCAATGATTTTTTCAAGCAAAAGACAGTGCTGAACATTTTTTAGAAAACTGCTAGACCTGGTTTGTTTGAAGTGGTGATTGTGTGTTTTTTGGTTTCAATGCCTCGGATCATTTTTATGTGGTCAAAAAAATGTTACTTTGATGTTGTATGCATGCCAAACTGATTTGTTGAAATTGGGTTTTCCAAAAATTTTCGGAGGTCAAATATGTCATATTAGCATCTCGTTGGTATATTCAGTTGTCTTGATTGTTTTGGCCGTCACAAGTTATATGACAAGTGCCGAAGTAGTTTTAATGAAGTGGAGACTACCTAGAGATATTTAGGGTGATAGTTTGATGTTCTCAAATTATTTGGAAATTTAAGAAATTAATATTGTATTTATCTATTTTGAGTATTTCATGTCCAATATGACTAGATATGGCAAGCATGATACAATTAAAGTGTTTAATTGGTACATCAGAGTAGCGGGTATTACACTTAGTATATTGGTATTCTGAATTGGAATTGAAAAACATACAAACTGAGAAATTAGCCGATGCCAACATTAGAAAGCAATTCGGTTCAAGAGTTAAATCGAACGTCAAATCTTTAGATGTATAACACGTCACAACATATAGAACAAAACCTTGCGAGGTGGTTACATTAAAGAATGCATGCTACAGTTGGCTAGGTGGGATGATGGATAGTTAAGGATATAGATTCAATTAACTAAAATTGCCGCAATAATAAGGTCATAATAAGGATTGTTATCTAAAGGGTTTTTCGAGACCCCGCTATAAACTCTATCTATATATGTTCTGATCGACAACTCATACTAAATTCGGTTGCATTTTATTGTTTATTGTACTTGGATCTGGAACCTACATGCCGATGCTCACGATTTTAATAGCCATACTAGTGATTTGGAGGATATTTCTCGACGCGAAATCCCTAATTCAAACTGAAACGTATAAATGTTCTGATTCAATTAATGAAGTTAGGTTTTCGAAACCGCCACCCAGTATAACTATAATGGAGTTTTTGAAATATTTGAAATCGCATAAACATTAGAGTAAGGGTTGTTGGGTAAACCCAATCCCTCTCTAAATGGATATGTTCGAGTCATGGAAATAAGATTTTCAAATTAATGGGTCGGTTTTCACTAAAAGCATTGATTTGTTGAGTAAACTCAAGGTTAACGTAGTCAGAGGTGCAATTAAGTAGCGTACATCAGATGTACGCGCATCAAGAGTTGATAACCCAATGTGTGTGCATACATCACGAGTTGATAGTACTAGACGATAGTTGCATATATGATGCAATTGATATGACCGGTGCCTACTGATTGCCCTAAGGTGGCTTGTTGGGTAAACCCCAGGTCATTCTTAGTAATGTTAGATATCAACCCACTAGGACACTTTGTCATCATTTTTCTTGGGCTCGTAGTGAGGGCTATGGATTCTTTGAAACTAGTGAGAGTTATATGCTTGTCATGCAAGTCTTTATGATCATGCATGTATTTATATTCTAATATTCTTTCTATCTTTTCACATTTAGGTTGATTGAAGATGTCTTCCAGTGTGAATTTGTGTTCACTTATGTATTCTAATAAATTAACTAGACCTAATTTTCTTGATTGGCTGAGAAATTTGAGAATTATTCTCAGATCTGAGGAGCCAGGTTATGTCCTAAACATTCCACTTCCTGATCCCCCTGCTGCTAATGCTTTTGATGAGGATCAGAGAGTAAATCGTAAGCTTCTCAAAGATAGTGACTTGGCTACCTGCATTATGCTAGCCTCTATGTCACCACGAGCTGCAAAAGCAGCATGAGTCTATGGATGCTAATGTCATAGTGTTTCATCTTAGAGAGATTTTTGATGAGCAAGCTTGGTTTGAAAGGTTTAAGACCTCAAGGATGCTCTTCACGACTAAGATGACTCCGAGGATGCACTGAAGTTGAATGGTTATATTAAGAGGTTGGCCACCTGGGATTTTGTTATGGACTATGAATTAAATGTTGACTTAATTCTAGTTGGATTGTTTGATAGTTATTCATAGTTTGTGTTGAACTATCAGATGAACCAAATCTCCACGACAATCCCTGAGTTGATCAATCTGCTCAAGATAGAAGAGCAAGCTATCAAAAAGGATAGCAAGCTAGTGCTAATGGTGGACTCTTCTTCTTCTAGTTTAAGAAAGAAGAACCTAAATAAGAAAAGGTACAAGAAACCAAAAGGATGTGTAGCCAAAAAGAATCGCAAAGAGACTGCGCTGAAAGGAACTTGCTTCCATTTTAGCAAGACTGGCCACTAGAAGTGAAGCTGTAAAGTCTATCTGGAGTCTTTAAAGAAGAAGCAGGCATTAGATGCCCTGGCTCCTTCAGGTATGTTTTTCATTGAGGTTAATACTGTTTCTGATCATAACATATGGGTATTAGATATTGGTTATGACTCACACATATGTAATGATATACAGGGCCTCAGGGATAGTAAACAGCTCATGAAGGGAGAGCTGGACCTGTGCGTAGGCAATGGAGCAAGAGTTGTTGCATTAGCCACAAGCACTGATTTTTTGTCACTCCCCAGTGGGCTTGTAATTAAACTAAATGATTGTTACTTTTTACCTATTTGAACAAAGAACATATTGTTTGTTTCTTTTTCAAATAAAGATGGTTTCTATTTGAATTTCAATAGCAATGGTTGTTTTATTAGTTTGAATGGAATGCTTTATGGTACTGGTAAATTATACAATGGAATTTACATAATAGATATGTCGCATCCAATTATGAATGTCAATGGAACAAAAAGACATAAACAAGATAATTTAAAATCAAATTACTTATGGCATTGTTGCCTTGGCCATATAAATGAAAGACGCATAGCCGAGCTCTACAAGAGTGGTAGTTTAGGGTCATTTGATTATGAATCATATGACATGTGTGAATCTTGTTTATTAGGCAAGATGACTAAGTTACCCTTTAAGAAAAAGGGTGAACAAGCGACTGGAGTATTAGACCTAATATATTCAGATGTATGTGGTTCGATGTCCATCCATGCCCAAAGTGGTTTTCTCTGCTTCATTACCTTTATTGATGACTATTTTTGATATGGGTATCTGTATCTGTTGAGATACAAATTTGATGCATTTAAAAAGTTCAAAAAATTCAAGACACGACGATCCGATCGAGGTGGGGAATACTTAGACTAAGAATTTTTAGATTATCTCAGAGATAATGGGATTTTATCTCAATGGACTCCACCTTACACGCCATAACAAAATGGTGTGGCCAAAAGGAGAAACTAAACCTTGTTGGACATGGTACAATCGATGATGGGCTTTGCAAATTTACCAAAATCTTTTTGGGGTATACACTCGAGACAGCTATTTATTTGCTAAACAGAGTTACATCAAAGACAAATGATGTTACTATATATGAGATGTGGACTAACAAAAAACCATAATTTTCTCATTTGAATGCTTGGGACTGTCTGGCTTATGTGAAGTGGATACAGTCAGATAAGCTTGATGCGAAGTCTAACAAGTGTTTGTTCATAGGATATCCTAAAGAAACAATGGGATATCAATTTTACCTTGTTGAGGAACAAAAGCGTTTGTTTCAAAGCATGCTGTCTTTTTAGAAAAATAGTTTCTTTTGAAAGAAGACAGTGGGAGCAAAATGGAACTTAAAGAAGTTCAAGATGCTCGAACAGACACAGATCAACTACCTGAACCTGAGACTGTGACTCATACAGATGAAGTAACAGTTCAATCTTCTTCAAGACAAGAAGTTCGTAGGTCAAGTAGGATACACTATGTTCCTAAGAGATATGGATTTCTCGTAGTTTAACAGAATGATGTATTGTTCATTGAAGATAATGAGCCTACTACTTATGAAGAGGTTCTGAAGAGTTCAGAGTCTGAGAAATGACTTAGCACCATGAAAGCAAAAATGAATTCTATGTATGAAAACCAAGTATGACCTTTGGTTGAGACACCCAAAGGAATAAAACCCATAGGGTGTAAATGGGCTTTCAAAAAGAAAGCCGACATGGATGGTAATGTGAATACCTATAAAGCAAGGCTTGTGGCCAAAGTTTTCCATCAAAGACAAGGAATATATTACAACGAGACCTTCAACCCAGTAGCATTGCTTAAATCCATTAGGATACTCCTAGCCATTATCGCTCATTATGATTATGAGATATGGCAAATAGATGTGAAGACAAGTTTTCTAAATGGTAATCTAGCCGAGGATGTGTATATGACACAACCAGAGGGTTTCATCTCCTATGAAGGAGAAAAGGTATGAAAGCTTCATAAATCCATCTATAGATTGAAACAAGCATCCAGGAGTTAGAATATCCGATTTGATGAGATAATCAAAGAGTTTGGTTTCTCACAAAATCTGGATGAACCCTATGTGTATAAGAAAGTTAGTGGGAGTGCAATTTGTATGTCTTGTGCTATATGTAGATGACATATTATTACTAGGAAACGATGTCTCTACGCTACAATCCGTGAAGATTTGGTTGTCCAAATAATTTTTCATGAAAGATCTCGGTGAAGCAACTTATATACGCGGGATAAAGATCTATAGAGATAGATCGAAAGCTTGCTTGGTCTTTCACAATCAACGTATATAGACAAGATGCTAAAGAGGATTAGCATGTAGCAGTCCAAGAGATGATATCTTACCATGATACATGGGATAACACTCTCAAAATCTATTTATCTTAAGACACAAGATGAGAGGACGTGCATGAATATGATCCCGTATGCATCTGCAATAGGATCTATCATATATGTTATGTTATGTATAAGACCCGATGTATCATATGCTCCAAGTGTTACGAGCAGATACCAATCGAATGCTGGTGAGGGTCACTAGGTGGCTATCAAGAACATCCTAAAGTAATTGCGAAGGACTAAGGATGTTTTCTTAATATATGGAGATGGAAATCTAAAAGTGAGCGGGCATACAGATGCTAGTTTTCAATCTGATAAGGATCATTCCAAATCTCAATCAGGTAATATATTCACACTGAACGATGTGACGGTCAGCTGGAAGAGTTCCAAATAAGAGATGACTGTCGATTCAACAATCAAGGTAGAGTACATTACAGCTTCAGACGCAGGAAAGGAAGCAGTTTGGATCAAGAAGTTCATTACTGAACTTAATGTGGTTCTTAGCAGTGATGGGCTCATGTAGTTGTATAGTGACAATAATGGGGCTATTGCACAGGCAAAGGAACTAAGGTCAACAGTCCAAGCACGTACTCCGCATATATCATTTGATCAAGGAGATCATTAGTCGAGGTGATGTACAGATAGACAGAATTTCCACCGAGTAAAATATTGCAGATTTGTTGATGAAGCCATTGTCACATAATAGCTTTGATTATGATATACTCGCCTATGGTATTAGATACCAAGGCGATTGACTTTAGGTCAAGTGGGAGAATTGTTAGAGTAGTGCCCTAAAAACAATCACCTTTAGCATGTTTTGTACAAAGTTGTGCATATACTTTATTTTCAATAATAAAGAAATACATTTTTCATTAATTTGCTGTTCATTATTTATGAATTGATGTTGATCTATAAGAAAATTAATGAAGTCCATTATATATGATATAGCATAAAGGAAATTATGATGTGATCATACTACTAAGATTCCTATCATGTGCAATTATGTTAGTATTTAAATTATCCCTAGTCATAGGACTAATAAAACTAGACATCGTTAATCTAGATAGACTAGTACATGTCAACCTCCTTGATTTGATCAAGCAGTGGATCTCAGAAACTGTAAACATGAGATGTTTAGAGTTGAGATGTGGATGCTTACTAGAGGTAGTAAGTATGTTGGATGACCTACCATGAGATTATCATGTGGATGTCCTATTCTAATTTCAGTGATAATCTCATCATAGTAATGATGCAAGTATTCTTAGACTTGAGGTACTCAAGGATATCTTGGATATTGATTCTATGCTTTGAATCCATTCCTTGTTTCCTTACAGAGGTCGCTCATAGGGTGGTGATTAGGTACAGCTTGAGGTATTCGAAGATAATTAAGTAGCCAATAGAGGATTTACCACTTTTTTGATAGCAGAAGATGATACCCACAACCTCTTGTCGGGGTCTTTACTTGGAAATCTCTGGACGGAGTACTTATGTCATGACGAATACCTTCATTGACATATAATGAGTCCTAGGATGAGAATTGATATTACTTGGCTAGACTTTACCCATACTCATAATTAGATGGGGTATAGTATAGTGAAAGGATGAATTGCTCATCAAATTTTCTATGGGAGGGTTCGTGAGATGTTTGGTGACAAGCAAGGGTTTGTTCGTCAAACCATTGACTTTCCGGTCAATTGGAGGTCATGATGTGTTACTAGACTCCGCTCATGACTTGCTTAGATTAAGTGTTAGTATAAGTGGCCAATATAACAAAGAACCTAATAAGTCACACGTATAAGAGTGACTTAAAGGATTCGTAAAATAGTTTTGGATAAAGATCCATTATATGAAGAGCTATAAAACCAAATGGATCTCGATGAGATTGGGATATCGATATTGCTGAAACCAATCTCCGGTGTTTTTTTACACCCGAGATCTGATAGGACCGACCGTAGTGTCACCGAACCACCTTAGTATTTATATATCTATATATATATAAGACGATACAAAAAATCATGTATTAGAGAAGGCTCTTTCTATTGCTAGTACTGTACTGACAGAGTTTACTGGTGAAACTTTCATTCAGCTCTCCACTGGGGTGAAACCTATTAGGAGATATTTAAATCGATAAAGAAGGAGCTAAACTTCAGAATGAAAAAAAGAAAGATGACTTCACTCCCTTTAATTTCAATTTGAAATTGATAGAAGATAATCTTTTTATGTTTAATACTTCTACGTATGTTAATCGATCTGCTTATGTTTTCAGAAGCTAAAAGATATGTGCAACATGGAAAATGAGAGAGGCTTCTTTAAAGTTATGCATTAATTATCTTTAAATGATAAAAGGCAAGAACAATAAAATACAAAAATAAAAAGCAAGTAAGATGATGATAATCGTGAAAACGGTTAAGTAAGCAATCTTCACGATTCTCACCTTATTCTCCTCATCTTTCTCATCTTCTTCTTCTTCATTCTCTTTCACAGTTTTGCTCTCCATAGAACAAACAAGAGAGCTAGCACTATTGTTTTTGTTCTAGTCATTTCCGAATCAAAGAGATTGATTCGATTAGTTTCTTTGATTTCTACGTAGATATCGTTGGAGATGGTCTGTTTTGGTCGTTGTGGTTTGCGACATCCCGACGAGTAGAAGATCGAAGAACGAAGGAGACTGCGCACAAAGTGCATGGTTATTATATGAATGATTGATTAGTGTAAATGCCATGAATTCCTATATATA
>JANIPN010000006.1:49947591-49974768 GCA_027478595.1 Erythroxylum anguifugum
CTAGTTTTGTAGTTCATACGAGACTATTGCTATATATATATCAATAAATCACTATATTTCCATCCATTTTCGTATCACAACCTTGTAAACAAGTCCTTAAATAAATATATGTTATCGTTTAGCGTTGAATGTGTAAATGAATTGTTCATGGCCCTAAGTTAGTCGAGTACCTTAATCCGTTTTATAAATAAACCTTATACTAGCACATCAACCTATCCTTTATATATATATATATATATATGATCTCTGAATGAGACATTACCAAGTTGAAAACTTAGCAGTTGGTAACGATGTAAATGATGTTTGGTTGGCATTGATAGTTAATTGTTGTCAGCATTTGTTGGTGCTGGAAAAGATTAAAAAAATTGTTTAAAGCTTAATTAGTTTTTTTTAAAGTATATAAAGGAAACTATTGCATTTCAGTTGTCCAATTTTTTTTGAACTTTCTCTTCTTTTTTTTGGAATGGACTATTTACGGAATCCCCATAAATAGGATCAAACCCTATTCCATGGTTTTTACCTCTTTCTTATTCTTAAGCTTGGATAAGAACAAGTTACTACATGGGGAGGTAAAAAATAATTTGACTTGAGGAGCAGACAATTTGCTGTTCAATTGTCACATGAATTTAGGGTAAGGAGAATCATCCTTCTTGTCTTGTATGTTATATTCTACATGATCTTTTTGGCCCTACCAACTTCTAAACAATCTTAAAACTTAGAAGTTAGAAAATCATCATCTCTGGATGTTACTTTGTATCATGCAACAAAGGCATCTTATTTCCTTCTATATGAAGATCTATTTACTGGCATATCTTTTTCCACTTATAGGCAGTCATTGTTTGTTTCTGATGACTGTTTATCATTTGCTTCTAGTTAATGTTTTTGTGTATTCATTTCCTCAATGATTGTGGTTCTTTATTATGTAAAGTGGTGATATACAACTCTCTTTGTACACTTTATTGGTTAATGTGGTGAAGGGTGTGCATTTTCTGATATTTCTGGAAATGGTTGGGAGAATTAAATAGGTAATCTGGACATATGGTGTAATATGTGCTAAGATTGCTCATTCAATAATTGTTTTAAATTGAGGCAAATAATGGGCTGTTCTTAAAAAATCAAACTTTTGGCATCTTATCGACGGAGAATAGCTTATTCTATCCTGTCTGGTTCTCTCAGTAAAACTGTTGGAGAAAAGATATTACATAGTTTTAGGTGTTAATTAACTAGTGGATGTTTAAGGGCTCAACAAGGATGTTTAGAGCATTTTCCACAATGATTAGCATTCGTTGATGAGGTTATTATGTTCCAATGTGATAACTTCACTTATGAAACTTAAGGCAACTAAACCTTGCACAAACTTAGTGAACATGAATTCCTTGAGTGCCCTTTCTCTCAAAATGATGAGATCCTGAAGCTTCATGCTATTTTCTTAGCACAAGTAGAATTGTTGCTGCAAATTGGAACTTACATTTTCCAGAATAGGCTTCACACAAATTTGTAGTATATTCTCATTTTATCTCTGAATTATGTGCCCAGGTGCAAAACGGATTGCAGGAGGCAGTTGGTTATCTGTTAGTCAGGGAATTGCAGAGGATACATCTGATCTGGTTTCTGGTTTTGCTACTGTTGGTGATGGGATAAGTGAATCTGTAGACTATCCAAATGAATATTGGGATTCTGATGAATATGATGATGATGATGATGATGGCTACACTAGACAACCTATTGAGGATGAGACCTGGTTTCTAGCTCATGAAATTGATTATCCAAGTGATAATGAAAAAGGAACAGGGCATGGAAGTGTACCAGACCCACGGGGAAGAGGTACAACAAAAGAAGATGATGATCATTCTTTTGGCGAGGAAGATTCATACTTCTCTGGTGAACGGTACTTTCAAGGAAAGAGTGTTGAACCAATTACAGCTTCAGATGATCCAATAGATTTGTCAGTGAATGTAATGTACAAGAGGACCAATGAGAGTGATTTAATGGCTCAATATGATGGACAATTGCTGGATGAAGAAGAGCTAAATTTGATGCGTGCAGAACCTATCTGGCAAGGATTTGTGACTCAGACAAATGAACTCTTAGGGCATGGGAGGGTCCTGAACGAACTGGATGATATTTGTATGGATGATGATCAGCGTGGTTCAGTGAGATCTATTGGTGTGGGTATCAACAGTGATGCTGCTGATATTGGCAGTGAAGTTCGAGAAAGTTTGGTTGGTGGCAGCAGCGAGGGGGATCTAGAATATTTTCGTGATCACGATATTGGAACTGGTGGGTTTAGATCTTCTCACCTTGACTCAGAGAAGTACACTGGTAAGCTAAACCAGGATAAAAAGAGAAACACTAAACAAGACTATAAATATGTGGTTGAGAATGACAAAGTTGCCTCTAGTCAAATGAAAATTCATACTGATGCGGGATTTTCTTTCCCTCCACCACTGATGGATGGACAAGTGATGCAGGTTGGAACTAGTAAATCCTTATGGTCAAACAACTGTAATGCGGTTATTGACGATGAAACAGATGACTGTTTGAATGTTTTGATGGGAAATAATGACATGCTTGCCACGTGGAGGCAGAAGAGTAGCGATTCCTCTACTGTAAAGAGTACTAGGGGTGAAGTTAATGTGAATGCTACTAGATCTGCAAATTCTTCTCCGTCTTCGCACTCAAATTATGGATATGCAGAAGAAGAGCATGACGAGAAGGAAGAGGATGAGAAAGCTGCCAGCGTGAGGGAAAAAGATCCTGGAGCATCACTTGATGATGAAGAGGCTGCTGCTGTTGAGGAGCAAGTGAGGCAAATCAAAGCTCAGGAGGAGGAATTTGAAACTTTCAACCTCAAGATTGTACATAGGAAAAACAAGTATCCTCGTTTGCCTTATTCCTTGAAATACTAAAATGATTGTTCCTATATGCTTGTAGTAGCAAAATTTTATGTTGTTTGGACATAATAAAAATTGTGGCAACAGCAATTCTAATTTCTGACCTCCACCCTTCATCTGTGTATGCTTTACGTCGTATCTTAGTAATTTTAGATTTGTACCTCCAGGGTAGCACTAATAATATTTTGTAATGCATGCTCCTTACCCACATTTACTTTGTGAAAGAGTAGCTTGCTGAAGGATAATTTCTAAGAAGTCTTTGCAACTCTGAAGATCTTTCTCTTTCATCAGTGTTATGCTTTTTATTGGATTATCCTTGTCAGTGTGTTTTTCTGTTGCATTCAGCATATGTTGGACATCTATTTCGCTTAAGTCAATTTTGTGACAAATTCAAGAACGAGTTATTTTCGTTATCTTCTTGTGCTTGGATTTTGCTATCTTACTCTTGGCTTTATTTTCAAATCAAATTTACCCTTATTTACATCTTTTGTTCCAGAACTGGCTTTGAGGAGGACAAAAATTTTCATGTTGTTCTGAATTCTGTAATAGCTGGGCGCTATCATGTGACTGAGTATCTTGGATCTGCTGCTTTCAGTAAAGCTATACAAGCACATGACCTCCATACGGGCATGGATGTATGTGTGAAGATTATAAAAAATAACAAGGACTTCTTTGATCAGAGTCTTGATGAGATAAAACTTCTCAAGTATGTCAATAAGCATGATCCGGCTGACAAATACCACATTCTCAGATTGTATGATTATTTTTATTACCGAGTAAGTTCTCTTTTACCCTTGTGATTAGTTTTTTATGAATTTTTCATGTGTTTGTCATAACAAATTGTCAGTTCTGCCTCAGCTGTTAATGTCCTGCAATACTTGCCTCTTTCGTATTAAATCGGCATTAGTTGATTAAAAAATTGTTGCAGCAAAAAGGGGATTAGGACAGAAAGGAGAAAATTGAGAAGATATCTACGTAAGAAATGGGAAAATGATTGATCCTTAAATATATTAAGTGGTTAACTGATGCAAGAATTAGGAAACTCAGTTTAGGTTGATAAGAAATGGGAAAATGATTGATCCTTAAGTGGTTAACTGATGCAAGAATTAGGAAACTCAAAAACTGTTATTTTTATGTCTTCTTTTAAAGGAAAAAGGTAAATTGCTTTGAAGGATTATTTTGAACAACTCGTTTGTCACACATTGGAGCTAGTCTTTTGCAAATTAATTTGCATCTCAACTTAACTGCAATTAGCATACCGTGAGGACTAGCAACTTCCATAATGTTAATAGAGTTTAACTTGAAATGTTAATCTAGAATATTTTGGCGAACAGGGTTGTACTTATTTTAAAAGTTTGGGAGATCCTCTTGCATATTCAAACAATCACTATGGTATAGAGTTAATGGATGTCTCTTTTATTCAATGAATGACTTTTATCGAGTATTGTCGGACTAGCTATTGTGTTTTCCCCGATTTTGGTTTGAATTGTCATATCTGCCTTTTAGGCTCTTCTGAAGAGTGATTTTTCAGAATATCTATATTTTGTGTTTGGAAGTATGATGTGGGTGGAACACAACCCTAGACTTTTGTACCTGCTGTGAACATGTGCTGAATTTTTCTGAGAAATGAAAATGTTATCATGTATAGTTCTATAGCATATTTGTTGTGAGAATCCAACAATATGAAGTTATTCTAAAGCATAGGTGAGTAGTTTTAACGTTTGGCTTCACGTGAATGTTTCATAATACCAGTCTGACTTTCTGAGATGAAACTGAAGCAATTATTAATGTTCTAAATCTGTATCCTTTTTTTAACCCTGATTAAAATCTTCGTATACATTTCCGAATAGGGAAGTAGAATTCTAGAATGGTTGTTTCCATGTTTTCTAACTGCCATTTTTTACTCAATGAAATAAGTGCTCAAGCTTTCCAATGAAAGCACGACTATTCATATGGTATAATTTTTCCCTTTGTGGAACCAAGATATCCATGTACAAAAATAGCTCCTGGGATTTTGTACGCATTGCTGGGCTTGAATTTGTTTGGTTGTCTCCTTTTTGCAATATCCTTCCGTGTTTAAAATTAATCTTCATCGCTACACTTGTAACTATATAGACAAGTACTCTTGTTAATTGAAGTGCAGAAATGTTAAATTTATGGTCCATGCTTTGAACAAAACCGTATTTCTTTCCTTCGTTCAGCACATGCACATTTTGATGAGAGATACACTCTTTGTTACAGTACAGTACTAGTTTACGTTTTTACCAATTTGACCTTTTTGACTTTAGATTTCAATTGCAGTTGTGTGTTGGCACTCAAATGTTGGCTCAAGATGAAGTTATTGTTTACTGAGTTCTGTGTCCTAGGCTTGTTATCCTGTTATGTTTTCCTTTTTGTTGGATAGGAGGTTGACTCATTAAACATGCTACATTATTTACGCAGCCCTTTGCTCTTTATGCAGGAACATTTGTTGATTGTTTGTGAACTTCTCAAGGCAAACTTATACGAATTCCATAAGTTCAACAGAGAATCGGGAGGGGAAGTCTATTTTACAATGCCAAGATTGCAGGTTTGTGGAGAAATTTTCTCTGCTAGTGTTTTCACCAAAAATGAATAACTTTCACTTGTATCCTTTGTGCAGTCAATTACAATTCAGTGTTTGGAGGCTCTGCAGTTTTTACATGGTCTTGGCCTTATACACTGTGATTTGAAACCTGAGAATATATTGGTGAAAAGTTATAGCAGATGTGAAGTAAAAGTCATTGACCTCGGGAGTAGCTGCTTTGAAACAGACCACCTTTGCTCATATGTGCAATCTAGATCGTATCGAGCACCAGAGGTTATTCTGGGGCTTCCATATGATAAGCAGATAGATATATGGTCGCTTGGCTGCATCCTGGCTGAACTTTGCACTGGCAATGTAAGTTTTGTTCATCCATGTCTTTTGGATTATTTTGTAACTTGTCCCAACTGCACTGCCCTCACAACACCCTCACCTCAACTCCGAGATAAGGGCAATATCTCAATAAGGAAGAAATCTAGGTTCAATAGTATTTTGTTCCATGCACTCGCTGTCAACAGGGAAGACTATTATCACATAGTTCACTTAAATATTTCCTCCTATGTCATTTATAATGGAATGGTTTACTCAATGTATGGTGGTACCACAAATTGCTATCACATAGACTAATAAAATATTTCAAGCAACTGTGGCGATATACTTAACAGGCTAACAAGGATTAATGGCCATGGAGATGATAAACCTTGTTTTCATGGAGTCCTTGAGTTCTTTAAAGTCCTTTCAGGGAATGGACCATTTAGACTCTTTAAATGTAACCAAAATTTTGAAGAGACGTCTTTGGACTTTTACAATTTTCATGGGTGAATAAAACGCTAGATCTTTGTATCTTTTTTTTAAATCTTAAAGTATATTTCCTTGAAAAGCGACATGAAGAGTGCCCTGCTTTGCTTTTCTTGTAAATTTAAAGACCAAGGATAGACACAATTTCTCCAAAATGCCAATAGTTTCCCTCATAGACTCCATGAAGTTGATGGTTGCATATTTTCACACCCTGTAATTTGATAACTGTTCTTGTTGTTACTTCCCTTTCTTTGCTATTAGACCTGATTCTTTTTAGAATATATCCTTGTCTGTGATATCTGTATTGTAGCTAATCGTGAGGGCATTATGAATTTGAATTTTCTGTGAGTAATTGTTCCCAAAGGATCAAGCAAATGTAGACAAGGACCTTTTGCCAACCCAAAACTCAGAAGTTCTTCCGATCCTTTTTGCAAATGTTTCCTTAGCCCCAGTTTATTAGAAAGGCCTGCTAAATGTACTCATCCACATGTTACAATCCACTGATTTGCACTGTAGTTAGTCCAAAAAAAAAGAAAAGGAAATACTTCTCCACCAGGAATGTTCAATATCAATCAGGAACGATTTAGATGATAATTTAAAGTTTACCAGAACCTTCTTTGCTCAAAACCCCATCGACAATATCCTCAATTTCGGTTCTAATGCCTCTCCAAATCTTTCAAATCTGTTTGACAGAGGAACATAATTTCTTTCCTATGTAACTGCTAGATTAGCCATTTTCAAACTTCTAGACTCTGCTTGAACATAATCCCTACAGAAGCTTTGTTTATGGGGTCTAGGGTGCATTTGCAATTGGCTGCTATTTTCATCTCGACATAAAATTTGCCGGGTTAAATTCACTTCATTTTGAGTCATTTCCTCAGCAATTAGTTTGGAGATTTCTTTTGCACTTGGAAAATTTTGACATTATTGAAACTTGTGTCATGTAAAATGTGTCATGTAAAACATTTCAGTTGGCTTACTTTCATCTGACTTTATTGGTAACATTTCAGTTGGCTTACTTTCATCTGACTTTATTGGTACATCTTGATTTAGGTCCTATTTCAAAATGATTCACCAGCAACATTGTTAGCACGAGTTATTGGAATTATCGCACCCATTGATCAAGACATGCTTGCTAAAGGACGGGATACATACAAATATTTTTCAAAAAATCACATGCTTTATGAACGGAACCAGGTATTCTTTTTTGCTTAAAACATATTTTGTATTTTTATAACCGTTGTCTATGTTTTTAGAAATCAATTTGCCAGCATTTAAATTGCTGTTGTAAATTCTCATGCCTCTACTATCCCCTTAAGTTGTGTGACAGTCAAGTTGAGATTGAACAGAGAAATTTTTTTACCTTACTTGAGCATGGTTTGTTTTGGGATGAGCTGAGCTTAGGCAAATTCGCTCCTGCCGAGGAGACCTAGATTAGGTCAGTTTGACATTGGGTTTAATGGGTCTGGCCATTTAGAATTATTCCAAAACATTTTCTTTTCATTAGTAATCCAAACAAAAAAATTAAAAAAATAAAAGATCATTTATTGTAAAACTGTATTGTCTATTGGAATGTTCATCTCAAAACTTTGAATCTTTACATCTCAAGGTCAACTATAAATTATTTGCAAACAAGTTGTAGAATTAAGAAAATTTTAGATAATTTACATTTAAAATCTAAAAGGTATCATACCCAAATTAAATATCATTTATATAACCATAGATTATCAACTACCAAGCATCAGTTTTTTTAATTGGATTTGTGTGGGTTGCTGTGATGGATAAAATGCCTAATCACTTCCAATACTTGCGGGTTTTTAGGATCTGTTTGGTATTGCAGTTAAATTTTGTTTGGCTAAATGTGCGGTTTTACAAACTTTTTGTTAATTATCATGATTGAATGTTTGTATTAAAAACAATTATTAGGAATTATAATGATTTTAAATTAATATATATTATATATTAGCATTTATATTTCAAATTTAGGTTTACCAAATCTGCGACTCGAGTTTAGGCATTGTGTATTTAAATTGAAGTTGGTTGCATATTTGTACTGGAAGCAAGCAGCACTATTGCAAGTGGACTTAAATTGTTTTTCTTATTGACTGAGCTTGAATGTTGGTGAATATAAGTTTTAACTTTGAAATGAAAATATTTAGTCTGCAGTTCATCAATGCTCTTGTTGTGTAGGCGTGCACATCCAATTTGTTAACCATTATTATCATGGAACAGTTATTTCCAAAATCAGTTGTCTGTAGTTTCATAATTAATTAGTTAAACAAACAGGAGACGAACAGATTGGAGTACTTGATTCCAAAGAAGACATCCTTGAGGCACCGACTGCCGATGGGGGACCAAGGTTTCATAGACTTCATAGGTCATTTGCTGCAAGTAAACCCAAAGAAGCGCCCGTCTGCATCTGAGGCTTTGAAGCATCCATGGCTACTCTATCCTTATGAGCCCATATCGTCTTGAATCGACCTGAAAAGGAAAAGGAAACTTGGTTGTTTAGCCGGGGATTCTGTGGGGCTCACCTTAAAACATAGTTTTGATCTTGTTCGTTCTGGCATATATTGAAAGCTGTCTTCTGGTATATCTCCTTACCCTAGTCACGAATGTAATTCCTCGCATTTTGTATTGTAAGGCCGTCCCTTTTTTCTATATATATTATTTTTTCATCTGGTGCATGGGGAACTTGCATCTTGTACATGATAATATACCCTATATCTTCTTTAGGTCATTGTAGTGTTAGCATGTTGAAATTCATTGGCTTACTCTGGGCGACTAGCAAGTGCCAATGGTAATTGGTAATAGGTTTTTGGAGGAATCAGGTGTAGCAGCTGCAGCATATTTAAAACTTTGAACATGTGTCTAGACTAGATGTAAGGCTGGTCAGAATTTTTGTATTTGCTTCGTGGATTGAAAATATTGAGTTTACATTGGAAGTTTTAGTCATTACACTCCAAATTGCTCCTGAAAAGTAAAACAATTGGTTACCGTTTCAATAACCAACCAAGTGTAAACTTTGAGAAGATGTCTGAAGGTAAAATCTAAAATCCAATTTGCTGTGGTCATGTCCTAAAGGAGGGAAAGCATGGCTCTTATTTTTTCTTTGGGAAGCAGAGCCACTATGATGCTGTTTCTGATATCAATTAAATTAAATAATTTGTAACTGAATGTGCTCATACATTAACATTATTGAAACTTATGGTCGAGGTCATCTGTTGAGAGAAATTAGTTGTATTGGAAAGTAGAAATTGCAGGTGGATTACCTTTATTTATATGTGAGAAAGTAACCTTTTCCTCAGCCATCCCAGGGCACTATAGACTTCTGTATTGCAAAGGTAAAGAAATTGCCTGAAAATAAATTCAGGTACTTTTAGTTCCAGACAGCAACAGTCTTCCCTGCAGTCATGCTTACATTGTAATGATCTTAGAAATCAGAATATGATCTTACACTAGCATATATCAATTCCGTTTTTAAGTATAATACAAGTGATTTGTCTAGAATGTGAAAAAGGATAAAGAAAAAATCGACAGATACTCATAAAAGTTCAATTAAAAACTCAGAAACTCACTTTGCCAGAATTAGTGAAGCCTGGAAAGCTCGTTTAGATTAATACCAACTTGAAATTTATTATTATGTTGCTCCAACCACAAAAGCTGACAACCAGAGACTCCCCTATAAGAATGAAAGCATTAGTTTTAGGGCTAAAGTAATCGATTACTAATGCCAGTTGAGTCACAAGTTGAATGCTGAATAGGAGTAGTAATGAAATATTGATGCATATAAATGCCAGCATAAATGGTTGGGAGTTGCTTCACAGTGATAGTATTTTATAGAAGAGAATAGAGTCTTCCAGCAATTACATCTACCAACTCCATATCTCAGCACTCTCGTTATTCCCAATGCTTTAAGCACAAAAAAGCGATAGAAGTTTCTTATCCAAATGAAATCCTGACTGCACAGCAATCCTTAACAATTTGCCTTAAAAAATTGTTGCTCTGTTTTCTTCTTCTCCGGCACCTTCTTGAGCAATGTAGATATGGTAGGCTGGACAAGCGATCCATGAATCTTCCTTAGATTTCAGTGAGACAGAAGCATTTAGAGAGGTTTTTGGACTGTCCCTGATGTAGGAGATGTCAAGATTTGTTCTGAAAAATCATTCTATTCAGCTGCACCTTCATTGTCATTGTCATTGTCAATGTCAATGGCAGGATCAGTTGCAGAAGTAGTTTTTTACCTGCAGTGAACCAAATAGTTAGCTCATAACCTCAAGAAAATTTCAATAAAGCAGCAGTTCGGTAATGAACTTTGTGCGTCCTTTTCTTTCTTCTGCCTCCTGATCTTTCCCCTCTTCTTCCTCTTTCTTAGAAGCATCCCGATTAGATTCAATAGAATCATCTCCTGAAGAAACCTCTACGAATCTGTTTCAACAAAGGCTACAGATGAGAGTGTTTAGGTGAAATGAGAAAGTATAATTAAACATTAGGGGCCAGAATGCATTAGAAACTGCCAATGGAGTAACGAATACAAAATGGTGACATAAAAATGAGTTATGTGAAGCACATTAGAACTTGCCAAAAGAAAAAGAGGAAAAGACAAATACCGATGAGCCTCTAATTCTATACAGATACTTGGTGATCGCTTAAGCAAATTTCATTTTTCTGTGAATAATAACAGATTAAGTCTGAGACAACATTATAAAACTCTGTCTCAAAGCGATCCCGTTCACAAGTGGATACATGCGTCAATGTCCCAATCAGCCAACATCAGCAGCACCCCCTACAACGTTTCTTTCCATTTATTCAGGCCCGTAATATACATCGAGAAAATTTTACATGACAGGTAAGGCCCAAAAGAGTCCTTTTTCTAAGTGTTTCTTGGTAAGAGACTGATCATTTAAGATGTAGAAATGGCATCTCCAGAAATGCAGTCCAAATGGAATTCAAAGGACAGAAGGTATTATGTGTTTCATTCATGTTAATAATCCGCAAGCTGGACAAATGGGGGACTCTTCTCTACTTCAATCCAACTAGAGCCAGGCATTTTCTTTACGTCTCGATTATCCATAAGTTCCCTAATCATGCCTACATCCTCCCAGCTACTTTGACAAGCAAAAGAGTTTGACAATAGCACGTAAGTTGAGGAATCTTTTCCATCAAGGTCAATTGCATGCTGTGCTGCTCGATTTCCTGTCTCCACATCCCCATGAAGCTGACAAGCACCTAACAAAGTCTTCCAAACAAGCACACCTGGTTGAAATGGCATATTTAAGATCAAATCCTCAGCCTGTTTAATCTGACCTGCACGTCCTAGTACGTCCACCATACACGCATAATGCTCTTCGCCAGGGGAAATCCCATGTTCATTATACATAGAGAAAAAGTACTTCCATCCTTTATCAATAAACCTACCTTGGCTACAAGCATAAAGCACGCATATAAAGGTGATATAATTTGGCTCCACATCACTGAATATCATGTCCTCAAAGATTTCAAGAGCAGCTTTAGATTGGCCATTCTGCGCACACGCCATGATCATGGTTGTCCATGTAACCTCAGAACGATCATGTCCCAATTGGAATACAACCCAAGTTTCATCCATGCATCCACATTTCGCATACATATTGAGTAAGGCATTATCTACACAGATATCAACCTGAGAACCTAGTTTAATTCTCAGGCCATGAAATTTCTTCCCTTCTTCTAATGAAGCCAACTTGGCACAAGCATCAAATGCAGTGGCAAGAGTAAACTTGTTTGGCATTACACCCACCACCCTCAATTCTGCAACAAGTTCAAGCGTTCTGTCAGGTTCCCCACATTCCAAGGCTCCAGCAGCCACCTGAGTCCAAGAACGCACATTTTTTTGTGGCATCTCATAGAAGGCCTTAAAAGCGTCATTAAGCCTCTGGTTCTTTATGTACATGTTACTCAAAGAATTCCCCACGCAAATCTCAACCCCGTGACCACTCTTGACAAGCTGTGCATGAACTTGCAATCCCATTTTAATATCAGCAAGTGAAGCCAAGCCAGTAAAAACAGTAGAAAAGGTGAAATCATCAGGCTTAACTCCCTCACCGTTCATTTGGTGCCAAAAGAATGGTATTTGAGAACTAGAATGCTGCAAGAAACCAGCCATCATTGCATTCCAAGACACAATATCTTTACTCACACACTTGTCGAAAAGCACTTTAGCATCTGCCAGCATTCCATGTCGTATTAAACCAGTTAAGAACGCATTCATCAGAAATACATTGTACTCGAATCCCAAACGAATGACCCAAGAGAAGATTTGGTACAACATCATCAAATTCTGGGAAAACGAGCACGCGTTAAGCGCACTCACAAGACTGAACTCATTGGGAGACACGACAGCTTCACGCTGCATACGCAAAAAGAGAGACAAAGCTTCATCGGGGCAGCCACGCTGGACAAAACCGGCGATGAGAACAGACCAAGATACCACATTTCTTTCGGACATTTGGTCGAACAATTTGAGAGCATGAGTTAGACGATTACATTTCAAATAAAGAATGATAATGTTGTTTAAGAGATAGAGGGAAGAGATGGGTAGTTTAGGAATTCTCAAAAATCTAGCGTGAATGGCTCTTACGTAATGCAGATTGGGGAATCGGAGACATTTTTGCAAGAGGTTTGTGCAAAGTTTTTCCTCTGCTACTGTAGCAATTGGAAGCGAAAGGTCGGGGTCGGGGTCGGGGTCGGGGTCGGAGGCAGAACTGAAAAAAGTGGTGGTGAGTCTGGGTGATGCTGAGAAAGTGATTGTCAGGGACAATGGCGGCCGTGGCCTCGAGGCTATTCGAACAACATATGCCAATGCCATGTCATGTCCGGTAGAACAACACACGTCTTGGGTCAATAGTCAATACCAAGACAATGGCTTCCGTTTGTTATTTCACTATGTTGCTCTTGGGATTTCGTTTCTTATACAAAGCAGCCAGCGATCCAAACCAGTCTATATATCCAAATTAAACAATGTCATATACTTTACATTCCTTTGATTCCTACATTGTACCAAAACAATCCTGATATACCTTTCTATCGTTAATCATGATCGAACTGATGTAAGGCAAAATTGAAGTGTACAGAATCATAGATGATGAATTGAACACATTTCAGTTTCTGTAGCTCCCACAATTCAGCTTTTAGGAGGATACAGCTCCCACAATGCAACAGTTGTGTCTTCTGAAGCAGAGGCCATCAACTTACAATCAGTTGAGTATGAAACAGCATTACACTGGAAAATTACCCAAAAAAACACCTTTTTGAGGATATGACGAGAGAGGGTTCAAATATAATGCAAAAGTAACACTCAAAAATTGACTTGAGTAAGGCTAATTGATGACAAAGTTACCGCAGCATGGTGATACTTCAATATTGCAAGAGGATTTCCTTTGCGATAATTGTATATTCTGATTCTGTCATCAACCAAAAAATGAGAGCAATCATGATCCCATGTATAGTGATTTAAGAAAATGCTAAAAGTAATCACCAACCTGTGATCCCAACCAGCAGCTGCAGCAATTCTGTTATCTGGTCGAATTGAGCAGCCTGATATACCAGGCCGTTCCAAACTAATCTCTTTCTTAATCACACAAGAACCCTATCTCAAAATGAAAGTTTCAACATGAATCACACGAGGTGCCCCAAGTAGTAGGCTGAGAGCAATAAATAAGCAACTTAACAGGTAAGAAAGCCGACAAACAATATAACCAAAATGACATAAATAAATAGCTAATTCATCATTTGCTTAAGTTTAGTATCAAAACACCCAGCAAGGATAAAGTAGATAGAAGAATTACTGGAAGACGAATTACCATGGCCACATCCAACCCATACAAAACAATTTTGTCATCGGCAGCTCCTGAGACACCCCCTTTACACAGCCAATCAATACATAGGCTTAAAACTGCACATAGAACAAATAGGCTCAAAAGTTTTAATTTTAATGTGGATTATTATGAATGAGGATTTCCAAAAATATTTGTCTCACCTGGTTCTGCATGAAACTTAACAGAAGTTAGAGGAACCCCTGGATTTCGTACATCCCACCAAAGCATGGAACCATCCTCATAACTGCCAGATATAGCAAAAATAAAGTTAAGTACTCAACTAAAATCATTCTTTACTCGCTGAACCATTCTACAAATCCTAAAACATCATTTAAGAAGGTAAAACAAAAAGGAGAAGCAAAAACATTCACCCAGCTAAGACATTTAGAAATCCTTGTGACAGTGATGGTAGAAATGCTTGAACGGTCATGCACATCCCTGCCCATGGACACCAATTTCAAGTTTAGAGGCATAAGAAAACAAATAAACAATGTCTTTCTAAGATAAAAACTTCATTCAACTTTTGTTTTTTTCTTTTCTTCCTTTTGAAGCTCTAGACAAAATATTTGGGATTTTTGTTTTAATGGCTTTGTCATTGCAAATCTCTAAGGTAACGGGTTGCGCTTTTTGTTAATGCAGAATGCACTAAAACAACCTTCCCATGTAGTGAATGAGTTGTATATAAGTAAACTTGTATGAAGTTCCAAGTGTCCCAATACAAAGGCATCTCTGAAAAAAGAGAGCCATCAAATAAAAATAAAGCTTGAAGAGGGTACAATCCACTTGACAATAAGATGCTAAGAGGAGGGATCTTACATCTAACAGTGTCTGATTCATACAAAGCTAGTCATTCTGAGAAGATAAATTTAATTTTTGCAAATCTGTTATCTGGTTTCAAAATATCAATAAACTTTGGTGTAATGAAAATTAAAGCAAGACGGGAGAGATATCCAAGGAAACCATTTTAAAAAGACACACTAAAACGGGATACGCCCAAAACAGCTATATGTTGGACCTCAATTTACACCTCTTAGTAATTCACTAACAAATTCAAGTCAAATTAAAAAAGACATGAGATCAAAGTCAAAACCTCTTTTTTCAGTAGACATACTAGGCGAGATGTCAAAATGAGTTTGAGGTATTCGTGCAATTCTTTCTGCAGTATGAAGGTCCCATACCTCAACCTGTGAATATAAGTTTCAAAGAATCATCAAGTAATTAAACACCAAAACAAGAAGGAAAATAGACAAACAGAAATTGCGAGAAATGATGCATGTTCACCTCAAAAGAATTCTCCCCTGCTACGGCAACATACTGTAGCCCATTATCCTGTAAACATTCTGGAAAAACAATGAGAACAGAATCAGTACTCGTATAACAAATTTACAGTGAATTGAAAAGAGAGAGATAGTACATAAACTACAACAAAAGACCAATATGGTGAAGTAAATACTGCTATTAAATGCTATAAATCATCTCAGTTGATAATGTTGACCTTTTAACATGAAGAATATGGACCAAATATTATTTCCCAGGAGAGTCGAATAAGAAATTAATGTCAAAACTGTAATAGTCTGAATTACAAGTTAATACCTTTAAGGGACCCATACTATAAAACGAATTGCCATGTTGTATTATAAGTAGATAACAGTAAATTTTAATAAATGTAAATAAAAAGAGCAGCTATCCTCCAAGACACTTTATGATTCAGTAGGATTGTGCTCTCGATGATCAATACCCATTCTTCAAAAGTTGAAGTTCCTAAGTAAACTTGCAAATTCAAAAAGAGCTAACCAAAAATTCATTGGACAAAGTCAGGTTTAACTAGTTATCTCTTGATTATTTACAAGGCTTGGATCTCTGCTAATAGCACCATGTCATGGCAAGCCATTTGCAACCAAAGACAACTTTATGCTCTCATTCGACAGTAATTAGTTAATCCACAACAAGTATGGCCAATCATTAGACAGTAACATAAAGCTTCAAGATGACCTTCTTCATTCTTTGCTCCTCTGTCATAGTCCTTAGTTTCCTCAACCCCCGTCTTGTGTTGACAATGAGGACTATCAACTTGGTTTGCAATAGCACACGGCTTCTTCACTATAGAAAGCTTGCAGAAATGGTAGGAGTTCGTGCTGATGGTAACTGAGGGCACCCTGTCCAAAAACAAAGTGTAGGGAAAGAAAGCTTCTGAATGAGCGACAATAGCTAAAGCCAGAGATATTATGGAAGAAAGGCAACAAGAAGAAAAGACAAGCAAAATTAATGTATAGCAGTACCTTGAGATACCATAGTCCACGATATCCCAGCACTTAACAGTGCCATCCCTTCCCTGACTACAACAGCAGATAACAGATATAATGTGATTTTGTCCATATTAAAACAAAAGCATACCTGAAAAAGATTAAAAAGTCACCTGATAACTTTGTTGTTGCCCCTCAAATAAGTAGAAACAACTGATATAATGCCGTGAGCCGTGCTATGCACCCTTGAATTAAATCAAATCAAATTAAATTAAATCGGCTATTAAAGTTAACAAAAAGAAACAAATGTATGGCTATGATATCTAATTTAAAAGATAAAAAAAGATGTGAGAATACCAAGCCGATGATAAAGTTCGACGCTGGATGGTATCCCAAATCCTTAGCTCGCCGTCAATGGAGCTGGAAGACTTTTACTAAATATTAGTCGCCGTCGTCAACCGAATAGCAATCATAATAATGAAGAAGAAGAAATAAAATACCCAGTGAAAAGGAGAGGAAGAGAGGGATGAAAAGAAGCATCCGTGACAGAAGCGCGGTGGCCTCGTAGAACCGCCACCGGATCAGGTGCTGCTGCTGCTGCTGCGGCTCCCCTTCCTTTGCTCATTCTCTTTCTCCCACACACACGCACAGACACTTAACTAAGATAAAGGGACAGTCCCTTTTTGTATTTTTTGCATTTATTATTTTTCCCTATGTTAATTCATATTTTTTTAGGAACTTAAAGCTTCCAGCATTCTTTATGTTCAAATGGTCTCATAATCTTTTTTTTGTATTATATCAATTATGTCAAAGGTTTGTGTCTCCATCTGATTTTTCATGATTATCTTGTTAAAAATTTTTCAAGTGGATCTTTTGACTATCACCTTATTTTAGCCGATCGGTATTTTCTTTTCATGCAACTAATTTGGGTTGTTAGTAAATCTTGCAAATGAAGATGTGCATAATTGAACTTTTATATACTTGTGTGATTTTTTCTTATCAACAAAAAAATATCATGTTATTTTAATATGGTGCGTTTAGATAAGCTTAATTTCTACTCTAACTTCTCCAAGTGATTGCTTATTTGATAGCCTATAGTTGCTTCTTATCGTTACACTGCAGTGATGTTTTACTTCACAACATTTATTGCCTTCATCTTTGGAACAAATTTGACAAGCAAAGTGGAGCTTTAGTTAGCCTGCCTTCGTCCGAAAATAGTTACGCAGCAGCCATTCTTCTCAACACGTGTGCTTAACAAGCTTGAAGAGGAGTGTAAATCCATGCTTGATAGGCTTTTCTCAAGAAACACCGTCAGTTTTGCTACAAGGAACTGACGCTACAGCTATCTTTGGCAAATTGAAAATGAAGCAACAGTGTATTAAAAGTACTTTAATTACATATGTAAGTATCTCCAGTTAGTATTAATATACAAAATTTACTGATCAAAATAGATATTAATTAGTTGAGAATTAATTTAATTAAAATTATATAAATATTTTATAATAGAAATTATTAATTTACTAAAAGTCCTTGCTTTATAACAGAAATTATTAATTTACTAAAAGTCCTTGCCGCATGCATGACTGATAAACAAGCTAAAAAGACTTGGACCAATTTAGTAATTACACGTTGGCATCATTCAGTTGGTAGTCATATTTCCGTTCCTAAATGGAAATATTCTGAAGAAGGGTTAGCCCTTCCGAGAGAAGGCATTCAGGAACAGATGTGACAAATTTTCCAGTTCAGGAAAAGCTTGCTTCAACTGTTTTCTTCATAACATTTCGGAAACACTTACTCAACCAGTCATCTTTAAGATGATCTCAACGTGGTAATCAACCAAAAGCACCAAACATGTAACCACAAATGATGATATCCCATTATAATCTCTTATTCCAAACTAAGGGAGCTCATTTTACTCTTTTAAGACCCTTCCCGAGTGGAACAGGATTTTTGTTGCCATTGGGTTAGTATTTGCAGAACGATCCAAATTGAAAGTACTAATTTCCATTAAGCACCTTCATTAAGTAAGCTTGTGACTTTCTGAAAAGAATAAACTGCTTATGTTGCACCATTTTGCTCAGTTGGATGTGTGTCATGATTAGAGCAACCTGATTACATAACAAAAAATTGATTAGTCTTCTAATGTACTTTCCTTTTTCACAGTGTACTTGGATGCGTTTACACTTGTTATAAAAGTAAATACATGATCAGTCGACACTGCTAGGTTCGAGCAAACTCCACTGATATCAGTTCCAATCATTTTAAGTAAGCAGTAGAAATCAATCGTGCGACACCAAACATCCGTACAAAAGATGTAAGGTAAATTAAAAAGGGAAATTGGAAAAAGTTTAGTGTTCCACATTTCCATCCACGTAAGTTATGCAGAGATTCTATACTGAATAGGCATTAGAGAAATTGCTATGTGAATATCAACAACTTGGCAGGTAAATTAGCACTTGGAACAATGGAACAATGGAAGTATCTCTTCGGCTTGAGAACTCACAAGACGAATTCGCAAGAAACTTAACCATATAGTGAAATTAGAACTTCAAAGGGTTTAAATATTAACAGGAAGATAGTTTCATTGTTAAAGAAATAACGGCATAGGCATCTAGTCTACAAATTTGATCTCGTGTTACATAGGTCACTCCCTCGAGGTATGGCCACAGTATTAGGCCATGCAGCAGAAAACATCATTCCCTCAAATGTGAATAATGAAAATATTTATGATCTTAAACTACACAGCAAGATCTCTGTACTTGCAATGTCGGTCGGTCTTGTGCGAGCTGACAAGACATGCTAGACAATGAAATGAAAGACTCCATTGTCAAGCCTAACAATTCAATGAGATTGAAAAGAGCAAACAAGTGTTGGGATTGAATATTGTCATTCTTCTCAATGAAATGATGGTGAGAGGTAAAAGAGAGGAAAAGTATAGTTTACTTTGGTAGGATGATCCTCTGATTCTAAATTCAACCAAGTGCAACAATAATGCTTGACTTTATCCTATCTGTACATGGTTTGGGTTTTTATACAGTCATTTCAAGTTTGGGATGTTTTGACAAATTTAAATCATGTGATGATGGCCTTCAGTTAAATGGCAAGTGATGCGATGCTATGCACCAAATTAAAGATTAGCATGCAGAAAAGGACCTAGTAATTTATGAAACAGTTGACATAGTTTGATGCCAAACAGAACTGACAAGGTATAGGTTTCCAGGTCAAACCTTCCCAAGTTACCGAATTAAAGATTAGCATGCAGAAAAGGACCTAGTAATTTATGAAACAGTTGACATAGTTTGATGCCAAACAGAACTGACAAGGTATAGGTTTCCAGGTCAAACCTTCCCAAGTCATGATCCACTTCCCAATTACATTGTCCATTTGGTCAAATGACAATCTACCAGAGTAACAACCACTAAGCAATTAATAACTGAAAAGTAAATACATTTCATAACTTGAAGCATACCTTCTGAACTTTCTCAGAAATTTTGGGCAGATGGAAAGGAACTTATTGATATTTTGCACATATTTGATACAGCTGCACCTTCAGAAGTAAGAAACGGAATTCTTCCCCTATATCATTCAAATAGATACAAGAGGTAATAACAACAATGGTAATCCCTATGATTTCAAATTTTGACACCTCTTCTCAAAGTGAAAATAAAGAGAGTTCATGTTAGCAGAATAGTCTATACCATCTCATTCAAGGAGGGACTAGCCTCATATCATCATGGACTTTGAATGTCACAGTCACAAAATCTCCACAATCCATCATCTTGCCTTTTGAGAACATAATGAACTTTATAGGTTCTGAATAAAGCAATCACAAGCATAAACATAAATATAAAATAAAATAAATGTAAAAGATTCGTTAAGAAAGAAGTTGATAATCTTTGACTGAAGATTCCTTTAACCAAACTTGATTTTATTTCTCCTTAATGCAGTAACTGAGAAATGCACAGATTAATTCCAAACCTGCAACCACTAAATCCTCTACACAAGATGAAAACATAATCACTTACCCATAGTAATTTGGGTACTTTTGTAGGGACTCATCAACTAGCTCCGCTGCTTCTTCAATGAGAGCTTCAATTTCTGCCATCTCTACTCCAAATCCAACTGATATAATATCAGCCTGGAGAACAGAAAGTTCCAGCAAAACAAATCTCCAATAGCATGACCTGGCTTTTGCTGCATCAGCCAAAACTTGCCACTGTAGATAAAAACAAAAATACAAATAGTTGATGTATTGTGCTCCAGCATTCCTCCACTGTTAGATCATCAAAGAAAAATGCCATAATAAAGAATTTCATATGATGCAAAACATAGGTAATTCGTTTTGAAAGAACAAATCAAACTTTTTCCGATTTCCATTGCATTATTTCTCATTAAAGGTCTCCTTGTTGCCTAAATCAATGATAAAACCGAACATTGAATCTTGAGTTTGGACCGTGAAGATATCACTTATTCTGAGTAATAGTGAACATGTCTACACATTTCCACCATGACAAGGAATTACCTATTCTATAGGTCACATTTTCTAACATAGGTCACACAAATGGAACCTCAATAAGAATAGTTATTGCTACTTTTTCATTGTCATTCAAATTCTCACAGTAGACTGATTTCCTACCATCAACAGATGGTATATCAACTTCCCAACCATTCGACAGTTAACATACCTGAGCCAACATTGACTCATCAAGGATTTCAGAGAGGCTCGCAACATGATGGCTATGCCCAAGAGATTCAGCTTTAATTGCTTGCCATTGCTTCACAAGAGCTTCAGCTTCTTCAACAGGCATCTGCTTCCTCAAAACTGCTGTCTTAGATGATGACATTCTATCCGAAACTTCTGAAATTTGCAGTGATTTGGGTTCTGAATGTTTCCTGAAATTCACTTTAACCGCTGTCAACAGTTTCTTCAGTCCTTTGTCAATGCTACTTTGTTTAGTAAAAGAAGGCCCAACTTCATTGTCAAGTGCAGAATCTGTTTCCCGTAGAAGAGAACTGACATCTGCACCAGGTCTAGAGGGCAATTTGGATGGAATCCTTCTTGACAGACCAAAGGGAAAAAACACAATGCACCCTACTGCAGCAACAATAATTATCTTTCCAACTGCAGCTCTACGAATTAACCAACTTTGCCAAGCACTTCTATGGTGTACATTAATATTTCTTTTCAGTTGAGCAGAGGGCTCATCATCACTACTGTCACTCTTACCCACTATTAACGAGCTTTGTAAGTTGGTTGGTGCCAACTGTTTAACAGCAAAGCCAAGATTTTGAGATGGTTTCGCATGTGGAACTGATTCCCCACAATCCATCCGTTTCACTGCAATGTCAGATATTGATCTTCGAGCCACAGAATAATTGGTTTGAGTGGTATGTATTCTCTTCTTGCTACTCAAACTTCTCTTTTCACCACTAAAAAAGTTGACCTGCAGATGCATTTTGGAAAATTCAACCTTCCACACAAATAGAACTGCGTACTCGAATGCTAAATGTAATTCTTACAAAAGAGGGAGAACAATCTCTAGTATCTGGAAAAACAGCGAGGACAGCATCCTTCAGCCAAGTTTCCTGCTCAAGATGATAACTCACGCTAATATCAGAAAGCATGTTCAAGAGAAGAATGAAGAGCAATATGGACAGGTGCACTGCATTTAGCATGTATGGAGTTTAGAACATGTATAAAACTGAGATAGATAATATGATGTTCAGGATAACAAAGAAAAAAAAAAGGGAAAGAGAACAGTTATGTAGAAGAGATGAGGCTTTCAATGCTTGACAGCATGCAGCACTGCATAACTCATAACAGTACACTACTACTCTCTGTATATTCAGTTTCTCACTATGGTAAGGGTGTATTCTAGACTAAGAGCTACACCAATGACCACATATGATGCGTCAAAACTGAAACAACAGTTCCTCGGTGTCATGAAATCAAGGTTAGAAGCTTGTGTCCTGACGTAGGGAAAAGCCTTAAGGGCAACAAATTTTAGCAAAGGGCTGAAAATTTGGTGATTTGAACTGGAACTGTAAGGGTTTATCTGAAAATAATAATAATAATAATAATAATAATAATAATAATAATAATAATAATAAAGGCATTTAAGCCGTAGAGTGTTGCTTCCAGGTTTTTATACTTGGTTTTCTATATTCCTTATTGGTAATAAAAAAATGAATATTTTTTTTTTAAAGGAAACCTCGTCTAAATAGGAAACAATAACAAAACTAAACTTTTTTGTGCAAGGAACTAGATCTGTCAAAAAAATCCTGTATTAAAATAATTATAACTTCAGCTCCTGCATAATTCCTTTACAACTTTATGCTAATTTGTCACCTTTCGTAAGTTCAAGCAACTTTACTTACCATTCATTATACAATATTATAAATACCACGGCCCTTCTTTGCTCTTGATCAATGATCATATAATAGTTGGAGTACCATATTTAGGTAATTTCACAATTACTGTCAGATTCAGATACTACAATTCGTAAAAGCACAGATAACTAACTTAATGCTAATGTGGAACAAAGATTTGGTTGAAAAACACAATAAAAGTTGATGACAAACTTTATTGATACAAAACTTTCCAATTGCACTCTACTGGAGATTTTGAAGGTTAGTTTATCTATAAAGATTATACTAATTTGATATCATTTTAATTGCATAATTTATAGCACATCAAAAGCAGCATTGCCCTTCAAGCCTTCATCGACTTCCTTTCAACTTAAGCAACATGTAATTATTAATAATATGGTTTTGTTTGCCTTTCGATCAACACAATTATAATGCTACCTATATTGAGTTTAACTGCATAATATGATCAGACCTAGGGCAAGATTATAACAAGAATACCAAGTCTAATACTAAAAGCCTTTCCAATTTCACTCTCCAATTAAATATGTCCTAATGCATGTGGCAGCGGGAAAGTCATAAGTCCAATATATGTATAAGCCATACCAATGATTGTTTTCCACTGGAAAAATCTTTCATCTCCTTGACCGAGACTAAACTTCGTCCGGCTGAATTTGAATTCAACTCTAGTTGATGAAGCTTTTCAACAGCTTGTGCCTCATTACCCTAAACATCAAGATAGAATTACAGTATAAGTGCCATAATCAAGAAATGATAGCAAACTAAACTAACCAAGAATAAAGACTTCCATTGACAAGTTGAACTCATATTCACACTAAAAAAGAGGGTAAAAAAAGGAGCAAAGGGAGATGTGATGGATAAGATAGTTAAACCAAAATTTAAATTCCCAAATTGGCAGCAAACATTGACAATGTAAAGGGAAATCAGCGTACCTGCCCAAGAAGAAACAAGCAGAAAGCTTCCTCAAATTTCAAATCAATACCTTCTGATGCAATCAAACACTCACATATGACTTTAGCCTTATTGATCTACCAAAACAGAAAAAAGATTTGCATCATGTAGACAGAACTCATAACGGTAATATCAATTCCCTGATCCTCGGGCAAAGAAACCAAAAACTTGAAATTCCAAGCAAAAGCATAATCCATAATCTCTTACCAAGTCTGTTTGCTTGCTTGAAAAACCAAGAGCAATATGAGCAATTAACACCACATAGAAACAATTAAAGTCAATCACAACCCTCTGGTTGTGTGATTCAATTGATTTCTTATTCTTCCTCATGATGGCTAAATCCTCCCAAGGAAGAAGATCAACTATTTCTGTAGCCATTAATCTATTTAGTGCTTGGCTCAGAAAACTCTGCCAATCTTGAACTCTGCAAGAGGTTTCCACATCAAGACCCTGTCTGAGTAATTCACGCAAGGCAGCAATTGCTCCCCGTCTTCTTTCAACATGCTCTGGAGAGTGGGGCATGCCTAACAATTCCAATGTGCATGCAGGGGCAAGCTCCTCCAGAGATTCTTCTATCTAAAAACCAAGATCAAGAGCATTAGATGTCTATCACATTTGCTCCAGAATGCAAGAGACTTATGTGTTTACTTTCTTTCAGCCATCAAAATATTTATGCGCTTCTTTGGTCACAACTACCACCCTTGGTAGAACTGACATAAGAGAAGCAAGCATATGCCGAACAGAGTAGTCATTATTAAGGGTCAGGAGAGACACACACAGAGAGATGGAGGAAGGAAGAAGATGGGTGAGAAAGTTGAACAAACCAGTGATAACAATGCCATCTTGCCGAGTGAGGTTTTACTTCTAAGAAGACATTGAGCTCGAGCAAGAGCTTCAAACCCATTGGAGACTTTGTTCTTCTCAAAACTAATCTTCGCTATGGCACACTTCAAGAAAGCAGCACCTATGATAAGAAAAGTGGGCATAACAAGGTTATCCCAACAAAATTGCTACAACTTCCTGACCTCCTGATTATTCTTACCTCTGCTAATGCCATAGATAGAAGCACGTCATGAATGTATGGCTTGGCATCTGGATGCTTGAGAGCTTCTTGGCCAATATCCAGCACCAGTTTCTCTTCCCCAATCTGTATCAATAAATATATATTATCATAATCCAAAATCAAATTATCTTTGTATTATAGGTAATACTAATGAAAAATGCTGCACACTGGCCAGCTTGATGGCAAAAGAGGATGATAATACTTTATCCAAGATGATAGCAAGAAAGAGATGAGCCAATTGCTGCTGCTAGCCACTCGGCGACAGCAAATAAGATAAAGTCTTAATAAAACTGAAAACCCACAGAAACAATACTAGTTTAGGACTAAGAAGAAAAGAACAAATTTGTACCTCTTGAAGTAAGCAAAGTGCACCAGGCAACCAAGGCCATGGAATTCTAAGGGAAGATTTAGGTGGAATCTTCTCTTTCAGATTCCCTGCATATTCTGGTTCGAACAGAAGTTTATCTCTTACATCCATTAGTAGATCCTGCAAAGGAAAAGAAAATAACTTAGTACGTAAAATATCTTTCTTTTAACCTCATATCAGATAGATAAAATTCAAGTTTGCCTTCCACACCCTACCTGGCGAGATTTAACAGCATCCAATGTATACCCCTCTTCAACCTCAGCATTTTTCAATTGCATAACCGATTTAACTATTTCATCTTTCTCTGCTCTATCAGCAACACCAACAAGCTACAAATGTGTTCCCAATTCATGAGAAGAAAACGAAATGCTCGTACTTGACGTGTTCGTGTGAAAACACATAAAGATAGCAAGAGAGATAGAATGGGTACGGGGGTACCTGGAAACAAGAGACCGGGATTTCAACGGTGGCAGTGGTGGCCAGAGAAGGAGCGTTCTCCACAATGTGGGTGTCGGTGGCGTTCAATTCCCATGGCCTTGCACGCAAACCTCTCCTTCTTGAAACCCTAGAAACAGAAACGCATCTCGAAAGCCCGGTTCCAGAACATTTACCGTTACCGAAAGCAAGCCCTACGAAACGCTTCCGATCCAAATTGTCTTTACATTTCCCGCAGAAACAACAAGAAGAAGAGGGAAGAATTGTTATCAGATTGAGATGAGCCAACGCCATGATCCCCTATCAAACTACTTTACTCATTCTGAAAGACATCTACATCGAAAAAAATCAAAAGTGAGGTTTTCTTTTTCTTTTTCTTTTTCTTTTTCTCCTTTTCAGCTTTTGTTCTTCAATGTTAAAAGGCAGTGGAGGAATGCATGCAGTCTTCTTCTACAGTTCTGCCACCGTCATCGGCAAGTGCAACGTCTACGAGGTCGCGGCGTTGATTTTGTTATGCTGCTGGCTTTTTCCCCTTTTCTTAATAAAATATCTACTGAAATTTGTTTTGTTTAGATTAGATATGAAAAGAGTGCTTTTACAATTGATTTGATTTTGTGCATGTAAAAGTAAAACTGACCAACGACTTCAACTTCAACCTGCCGGGTTTGTTGCCGTTATTACCAATATTTTAAAACTCAGACTGAACATCGAATCAGTCCAAAGAAAAATATTTAAAGGATCAATATTTATTTAACCATTATAAAATTGGTTTTAAATAAATAAAATATTTTATTAAAGTTGGTATATAATAAATTAGAAAATAAAATTATAAAAGTAAGAAAATAAAATATTTTATTGATTTATTTATTATTAATTCATTATATAAGAATATATATTGATGTATATTTTATTTTATTTATCATTAACTCATTATATAATAATAGATATTGATGTATATTTTATTATATAATAATAGATAAATCTGAGTCTGATGTAAAACTTAAAGTAACAATAAAAATTAAATATTTTTTAAAAATAAGATTGTGCCTTATCATCGTCAAAAGTTTCAAATTTTCTAAAAATACGTTTTTGTTGGGACCCGATTTCGGAACCGAATCCCAACCGGAGAAGCAAAACGGAAAGCGGAAAACATAACGAAAACGAAAACGCGAAACAGAAACGGAACAAAGCGGAAACGAAAGAATGAGCATAAGCTGAAAGAACAGAATACGAACGAAAACAAAGCGAATTCTAAACGGAAACGGAAAGGATAGAGCGAATTACCGACATCCGATGACATACACTTAAGAAAACTATCGCGTCGCGTTGGAAGCCCTAAGACTAAACCGATCGGAAAATTCGGTATAAATTTTTTTTTCACTCCTTTTTCTCTTTATTCCATTGTTACGGATTTCGTACCGTACCGGCCGGTACTGTACCGGCCAGAATCAGGTACCGGTACGGGTTCAATGGTACCGGTGACAAATACCGGTCGGTACCGGCCAATTTCGTCGGTACCGGCCGGTATTCTTAATACCGGTCAAATACCGGTCAAATACCGGAAATTTTAAAAAAATGGGGGACTTTTTTGCAAAATTTTCAAAATTTTCCTCCCTCCCT
>JANIPN010000006.1:50015917-50032859 GCA_027478595.1 Erythroxylum anguifugum
AACCGATTTTGATTAACTTTCACAAGGAAATTTGAGAAATGGAGTATGTTCTTAAATAACTCACCTATCTGTCATTGTTCAGGGACAAAGCGTCGATTGGGACTTTAAAGCTGGAGCAGGTGCAGAATTGGTGGATAAGCAATTTGTTCATAGAAGTGGAAAGAAGTATGTAGAAGAAGAATCCCCTGAACCTGTACTTAAGAATGAAGCATTGGATGACAGAAGCAATTTAAAAGACTTAATGGAAGCTACACCTCTTCGACATTCTGAGAGAACTGCTGGCAAAACTTTTAAGTAATGTTTGGCTGTCATTTGACATTTCTACTTAGCCTTTGTGATGCTAGGATTGGGATCTGTAGGGCTAGATTTTACTACATTGCTTCAATTCCTTCTATCTTCATTTACGATGTAAAAATATCATCTTTAGTTGATTGATTGCTGTTTTTTTTAGTCTTATTAACATTTTCTGGATCTATATTTTGAGACATCCAAACGTATATGACCACACATGTTCACATTTTACTGATTATGGAAATTGATTTATTAGCCCTTGCTTGTTATGCAAAGCAACCAGTATAGTACTGTCATGATATTCACATAGGCCTAGAATCTTTAAGATTTATAGTACAGGCCTGCATAAACGTAAATTCAAGGGGATGCTGCCAATATTAGCTGATTGAAGACATTGACTTAGTTATACAGTTTTAACATGCTGTCTCAGATTTCTTCTGTTATTTTTCACAAAAATAATGAAATAGGTTATGCAAACACCAAATATAGAATTAGACGCTCAACAATTATTTTCTTTTTCCTTCTGGCAAGTTCTATTGTGTTTCACATAACTGATTTTTTATGTCACCATTTTCTCCTCATTGCTCTTTTAGCAGTTTCTAATGCATTGTGTACCCTAATGTTTAATTTAGACCTCATTTGGGTTATACTTTCATTTAGAAGTGGTTCAATTCATCTAGAGCTTTGTTGAAACAGGTTTGTAGAGGTTTCTTCAGGAGATGATTCTATAGAATCTAATCCTGATGCTTCTAAGGAAGATGAGGCGTTAGAAGAAACAAAGGTAAGCAAGAAGTTTATTGCAGAACTGCTGCTTTGTTGAAAGTTTCTTTGGGTGGGGGGTTCTTAGCCAATCATTTGGTTCACTGTAGGTAAAAACTACAACTACAACTTACCCTGTCATTGGCATTGACAATGACAATGAAGGAGCAGCTGAGGAGAATGATCTTTCAGGACAAAATTTGACATCTCCTTCACCAGGAGTTGGTCCAAAAAACCCATCTAGATCTTCTGTTTCACTGAAATCTAAGGAAGATTCGCTTAGTAGTCATGGATCACTCGTACAGCCTACCATATCTACATTGTTCAAGAAGGTTCAGGAGAAAAAGAAAACGGAGGAAAAGGTAATGCCTATCTCTTTTTTAGGCTAAGAAGTAAAGATTGCTGAGTAGTCATGACTTCATTTAGACAGAAACTTCTACCTCTTTCATGTGCTTAAAGCATTAGGAATAATGTGAGTGCTGAGAAATTGAATTAGTAGATGCAATTGCTGGAAGAATCAGTTTTCTTCACGCCATCATCTCCTTGAAACTATGCTACTACTGTAATTAAAGCCAAAGTGATGCTGCTACAAGTGCAGTCTGCCACCATAAAGCAAGTATATAGGGATCCTGTTTACCATTTGTGCTGGTATTTATACACATCAAAATCTCTTTATGCTCAAGTTATGCTGTGTGCTTGACAACATCATTTAACTCCTATTACTTGTTGAACTTATGGCTGAACTGGCAATGCAACTAGTAATTGATTGCATTGGTGACCTATTTAGCCTTAAAACAAATGTTTTTATTTTATAGGAGCCTCAGGTTGTCAGCTTGTGGCATGCAAATTATAGGTTTGCGGTTGGAGCAACATAAAAGTATACTTCAAGTTGGTATTTAATCTAAATGAGCTCTCCAAGCCATAAATGATTTAAATCTGAAATATCTTCACTAAAATTTTGGCTGAAAAATGAGCATGGTAAAATTAATTGCAAAATTCATCATCAGCAGAAGTGTTGCAATGATGATTCAACTCCAATTAATTTTGTTCTGGACATTTGGTTGCCCACTTTTTCTAATGTAGTTTTGTGAAATGGCTATACTTGTACCTGTTAGATCAGAGGTTTCCTCATATTGGATTATATGGATGAACTTTGAATAAATTCTGGGTTGGCTTTTATCTGATGTAGATGATTATAGTTTATGTTGGTTGAAATTTGATTCTAGAAAATTTTAAATTTACAGATGAAACTAAGGTGAGGGCTCCTTTTTGTTTCAATTCTTCATTATATATGCATAGACGGGGGCTACAAATGTAGAAGATTCTTTTATGCCACCAGTTCAATTATTATTTTCTGTTACCATGCTATAAATACTTTTCCTTAGCTGCTCTTCTACTGTAATATTTCCTTGGTTTTCTGGGTGGAGATTTATGGCTACAAATGCTTACATATTTTTCTCCAATCCTTTGACTTTCTTTTTAATTTTGCATTATAAAGGTGTAGGAAGAAGTGTATGACTAGTAACTTCCTAAATATAAGCATCGGATGAAGTTTCCACTTTGTAAAACCTAATGTTTTCTGCATTATAGGGTGAAAAGATAATTGGAGTGATTGTGACTATGCTACCAAATGCAATAAGTGGTTCTTTCTTCTTCATGCATCTTTGGCTTTCTGTTTGGTGATAAAAATTAAGTGTGAATTAATAGTTAACTTTTAAATGATGTATACAACATAGGTATTTATAGAATGGAAAAGGCATAAAAGGGCCTAAATGATTATAGATCCTAACATACATTCTTTCTTAACTTGAACCATGGACTTGATCAGTTACATTTGTATATTAGGGCTGTAATTTACCAAGAATTATGTTAATATAATTCATTTCCAACTTACCCCCTCAGGCTGGCTTGAATATGTCTTCCATGGCCAGTGTTACGTATAAAAATATGATAGTTGTTACACTGCTGTAACGAGTATAAAAATTGCAACCGTTTCTCTCACAAGTAGCATAGATGAATTCGCTAATGTTTGTGTGTGTGTCTCTCTCTCTCTCTACGGCTCTCTGCTCTTCTTTCTGGACTCTTCTCTTCTCCTTCTCTCCTTCTCTATTCTGCTCTTCATTTTTATTAGCAACAATTGGTATTAGAGCATCCAAATCTGGGAGACGACATGGCTGAAGGTACTAGAAGTGCTGAATTACGTAAGATGGAGGATAACCTGAAAGGATTGATGGAAAGAATGTTTTCAGAAATGAATACCAGAACGGAAAAGGTGGAAAAGGAAATGACAGAGTTGAGAAGTATGATTATACAAACGTTACAAAAAATAGGAGGAGAGGATGGAGCAGTAGACCCGACATCTCAGAGTAGTTCGGAGAGACTGACAGAAGCGGAAGCTACTATTGCAGTTACTTCGGAACTCACGAATCAAAACGAGCAACCCATGCAAGAGAAGGGCTACATAAAGTTTTGGCTATAGAGTCCACCCCTCTCATGAATAACAAAGACGTTGCCTCTGATGGTTCCTTAGTCGTCCCCTCTCCTAGCGAGCCTAGTAAGATCGAGATGTACTCTCCGGCTTTCTACGCTGCTTGTATGGCTGGTGGTCTTCTCAGCTATGGTCTAACCCACATGACAGTTACTCCTCTTGATTTCGTTAAGAGTAACATGCAGAGTGACCCTACAAAGTATAGAAGTATTTCATCTGGTTTTGGAGTTCTGTTAAATGAGCAGATTGTGAGCTTTGTAGGAGCAATTGTTGGTGGTGCTGTGAAGAAGATGGGTGGTGAAAAGAAAATCGGATTATTCATTTTTTGTCCATTCTGTAAACCTCCATAACCTTGAGGACAAGGTTTTCTAAAGGAGAAAGAATTGTTACGTATAAAAATATGATAGTTGTTACACAACTGTAATGAGTATAAAAATTGTAACCGTTTCTCTCACAAGCAGCATAGATGAATTAGCTAATGTTTGTGTGTGTGTCTCTCTCTCTCTCTTTACGGCTCTCCGTTCTTCTTTCTGGACTCTTCTCTTCTCTTTCTCTCTTCTGCTCTTCATTTTTATTAGCAACAGCCAGCTTGCTGACTAAATAGTCAAATTGTCTTTTTTTTTTACAATCCCTTTGTAAGAACATCTACAACCTGTTCTGTAGTAAGCTAATAAGTTGTGCAAATCAATCCCTTCTCAATTTTTTTTATAAAGTGTTTTTCAGCTTCCACATGTTTAGTCTTACCATGAAGGACAAGATTATCAACAATTACAATTGGTTTCTTTGTTATCACAATACACCTTCATTGGTAATGCAGTTGGAACTTTTGTCTTCAAATAATCTCCTAATCCATAGAGCTTCAGAAATGCCATGTGCCACTCAGCTTCAACACTACTTCTGGCCACAACATTTTATTTTTTTGGTCCACCAAATAGTTAAATTAGCCCCAACAATGGTATAATTGCTTGAAGTAGATTTTGATGCTTCCTACCTAATCCGCATCTATGTAAACTTCAACTTAAAGGTGACTTGTTTTTTTATATAAGAAACCTTTACGTCGAGTTCCTTTTAAATATCGGGGGATCCTATATACTGCTTCAAAATGCTCTTGTCTTAATGAATGTACAAATTGGCTAACCTTACAACAAATGCTATGTTCGGATATATGTGGTATAGGTAGATCAACCTTCGAACAAGTCTTTTTAATTGGTCTACATTCAACGTGTCCTTATTTTTGCTTCTTGTAGCTTTAAATTAGGTTTAGTTGGTGTTTCAACAACTTAACACCCGAGCATATTTGATTCATCCTGCAAGTCAATTGTATACTTGTGTTAAGTTATAAAGATACCCTCCTTGGATCTAACAAACTCCATTCCAAGAAAATATTTCAGTGTTCCAAAATCTTTTATCTCAAACTCTACTAAAAGGCTTTTCGTCAACATTTCCAATCTATGTTGTCATCATTTGTTAGAATAATATCATCCATATGAATGATCAAGATAGCTACTTTACCTTTTCGTGTATGTTTGTTGGATATAATGTGATCTACTTGGCTTTGACTGTATTCATGTTTTCTAAACTTTCTAAAACTTTCAAACGAGACCATATAAATATCTTTTTCATTTTGTCTCCGCTAGATCTCTTCTCAAGGCCAGGTGGTCAACTCATGTAAATATCTTCTCAGAAATCTTTATCTAAGAGTACATATTTAAATCTAATTAATGTAAAGCTAGTTGTAGTTTACATCTAGAGGAAGAAGAGCTTGAATTAGTTCATCTTAGCAACTAGGACAAAGGTTTCCTAGTAGTCAATTCTAAAAGTTAGTGTAAATCTTTTTGCCACAATCTTAATATCCTTTTGCCCTTCATTGTAAATGCCTACTTACACCCCACGATCTTCTTGTCCTTTGGTGAGTACCATTCTTCTCTAGAGCATTCATCTCTTCCATAATTGCTAATTTTCAGTTTGCACTATCCAATACTTCCTTAATTGTGCTATAGACAAAAATGTTAGAAAATTTTGAATTAAATGCTCTATGACGATTGGAGAGTCTTATCATATATTTAGAAATGGGATGTTGAGTACACATTTGGACTCCCTTCCTAAGGGCTATAGGATCACAATTTGTGATAACATCAGTTAATTGAGGAACTTGTGTCTTAGTAGTAACATATCGAGGATCAAAATTATGATTACGTGAATTGTTGAAGGAACTTTCTTCCGAAGACTTTGATTGATCTTATGGCAGGATAGCCAATTGGTCTTTACTTTTGTGTCAGTTCTTATTATGAGTATTAACCACAAGTTCAAAATTGGAAATTGTTTGCTTCAAATGTAGTATGTCTTCTCCTTGCAAATCATCTATATTTGAAAAAATTGGACTAGCATTTCATTACATTCTCCATATTGTGGACTCCAGGCCATTTTATTTATTGGTCAAAATATTGAAACAAAAATGGACTGTGGTAAGGGGTTTGAAATTGTCTCCATAAGATTTTCTTCCTTGCTTTCATTCTCCCCTTGAGATTTTGGGTAAAATAGGGTTGATCTTCTGAAAAAGAAACATCCATACTACCCAAGTCTTTCTTTTATTTTTTTGTTTAGGATTATAACATTTGTATCATCTTCTTTTTAGAGCATATCTTACAAAAGTACATTTTTCAACTTGATTATCAAGTTTAGACCAAAATTGACTGTGTATATGAACAAAAGATTGCAACCAAAGTTTTTTAGAGGCAAATCAGCGTCACATTGACAAAGAGGAAAGGTTTTCTTGAAACATTCCAGTGGTGTAACATATTCCAAAACTTTAGTTGGTGGTTTGTTAAAATAAGATTTTGTTAATATAGCAACACTCTAAAGATACTCTGAAAATCCTTTTGATAATATAGCAACACTTTAAAGATATTTCTTCGAACATCCATTGATAACATCATGGCTTAAGCTACTTAGAATGATGTTGTTTCTTTTTTGTTGGGGAGAGTCACGACATGTAGATTGATGTAAATACCTTTTTCTGTTAAAAAATTCCCTAAATATTTATTTAAGCACTCTTTCATATAAGATACTGATTTTTTGTTTTGGTTTTCTACATTGTATAAAATATTTAAACACAGTTTTAACTTCATAATTATCTCTCACCAAATAAACCCAAGAAAATTGAGTGTGATCATCTACAGAAGTTACAACTCACCTTTTACCAATCATATTGGCAACCACAGAAGGGCCCCATATTTCATTGTGAATCAAATAAAAAGGTTTGGCGGCACAATATGGTTTTGAGAAATAGGTGGTTTGATGACTTTTTTTTTTTTTGGGAAGATAGGCTCATTGACTTTTTGATAAGGAACAACTTTCACATTGAAATGATAACAATTCAAATTTCCAAACAACTGAGAAAATATGTGTTTTCAAATATAAAAAATACGGATTGCGTAATATAAAATGCCAAAGCATAATATTCTTCGCAAGAAGAAATTGATCTAATACTACTACTATACCCTTGGGTTGGTTTATTTTCAAATAGAATACTATCTAGAGACCATTGACTATTCTAGCATTGGCTATCATCTTCCCTAAATTTAGGTCCTGAAATTCACAATGAAAGTTAAGGAAAACAACACAACATTTAGTGTCTTTGGATAGTTTACTAATGGATGACAAATTGCATGATCATTTAGGAGCATGAAGGACATATTCAAAAGCTCCCATTAGGAATCCTAACTTTATTAGATTTAGAACAATGTAAATAAGAATGGAATAAAGAAGAGGATGATGTCATGTGATCAGATGCCCTTGAATCAATGGTTGACAAGAAAGGATTTTGGGTACAAGATAAAGCATTTGACGTACTACATGTTTGTGCAAGAGAACCACTAGGAGTATCGAATAATGGATTAGTTTTTAGCAGTTTTAGAAGATGGTCCACTTGCTCCCTCCTAGGTGGACTTGTGGTAGCCTTGTTTGCTTAGAACACTAAAGGTCATTCACTTGGCTTGTTGCTCTTCCAATTGCCGGGTTTCTTGAGTTTCTAGCTACTATCTTGAGTATGGAGAGTTTGTTGCAGTAATCACCATATAGGAGTTCTTTTCAATTTGTTATGGTTTAGAGACTTTGTCACAATTGCACCTGAGGCAATCATGGCTGGATTCTTTACAAGTGTACCAATAGTCTTTTTTTTTTTTTTCAGTATATCACTTTTGCGACTGTCTCCCTGTCTAACTTTGGCAAAGACTTCACTAATTGGTGACAATTGTTCAACATTTAAACCTGTAAAAAATTCGTACATATGATAATCTTCCATCAATTTTTGGTAATTCTTGCATTCTCTGATCTGCACTTATAATCACTGAATAGATCCGAAACTTGTCATGGCCTTTTTAGAGAATTGAAATACTTTGTGATTTGTCCTCACCTTGAAAATTTTCACCAATTGTAATTGTCAACTAATATATTTGTACTGATTTCCCAATTTTGAATATATACAATAACATTATTCCAGGGCTTTTGGACTGTTATGTAGCACATATAATTGGAGTTGATATCTTCTTCTGTGAAATTCGCTAGCCATGTCATAACCAGAGAGTTTTCAGCATCCTAAGTAGCATATGCAGAATCCTCTCTAACTTGTGCCTTCTTTTCTCCTGTCTAATATCTGATTTTGCCTCAACCACAAATGTACATCTGAACTGATTGATAACAATGCAGAAAGTTATCACCATTAAGTTTAGTATTGATGATTTGTACTGGATGAGAATCATTGTAAAAGGCTGGTTTTTCAGTGGAATTTAAAAAAAGCAATAACGACAACATCCTAGTAGAAGTCTCGCTGAGTACATGGGGTTTAGGGAGGTTTAGGAGTATGCAACCTTACTCTTAACTATTAGAGAAGTTGTTTTTGATATACCCACATGAAAAAACTAAATAAATAAATAATATACAAAAAAAAGATACATATTTAACTAATAAATTAATAATAAAAAATAATAATAAAATAGACATAAAAGATAATAATGATAAAATCAATAAATAAAAATAAATAAATATGTATAAATAAAAATATAAAATAAATATAGGACAAGATGAAGAATAAAAATAAAAAGTAAATAAATACAAAAATTAGAAAGAAGATAAGTAAATCAATAAAACAAAAAAGTCATTAGAAAAAATGTTTAGGCTAAATAACTAAAGGGGAAGTACTAAATATTAAATTTTTAGATTAAATACAAGACATAAGATTTAAAGGAAGATGTTTAAAAGAGCTATTAGAAAGAAAAGAACCTCTTTATGGGAGAACCTTTACCTATATCCTAGCATACTAAAGTTTTCTATTGAAGGCCTCTCAATAAGTTCTAACAAAGTTATATTATTCTGTTAGGATCCAAAATCCTAACAATGTCTATTCCAGTAATCAGCCACAACACCAGAACACAGGCAATAGAACAGTAAGCAAAAATAGAGCAGAATAGAAGAAAAAAGAAGAAATCAGTGTATTCGATATAGTATTGGCTAAACTTCGAGGGCTAGCCAACCTCCACAGTACAAACGACTATAACCAATTCATTCTCATAATCCCCACCCGTATCTACACAATCCCCTTTTATTCCTATTTCGTAACAAACTCTCCAACTCAGCAGAATAGTTCTCCTTATACTCCCCAAATTACTCATCTACCCCAGCCCTTCTCTTCCTACTATACTGCTGCTGATAACGGGTCTCAACATATTCTTGATTGCCTCCTCAAGTTCTTCTTAAGCCTTCTTTTTTTTTCTCTTATAGTTCTTAAATATAATCTTCTCGCATTTTCTCACTAGAGTGTCAGAATGTCTCTTCTTAACATGTCTGAACCACCTAAGTCTTGTCTCTTTTAATTTTTTATTAATATTAGTTACTTTTATTTTGTCTCTTATTATTACATTCCTTACCTTATTTCTTTTAGTAAGGTTGTACATCCAACGGAGCATCCTTATTTCTACCACCATTAACTTATGACTATGCACTTGATTGTTAGGCTAACACTCTACCGTATAGAGCATGGCCGGCCTAATCGTTAAATGATAAAATTTACTTTTGATCTTTAGTGGTATTTTCTTGTCACATAGAACTCCCAATGCACTTTTCCGTTTACATCATCTTGATCTGATTCGGTAAATTATGTCTTCATCGATCTCTTCATTACTTTGGATGATAGATCCTAGATACTTAAAACACTCTTTTTGTGATATAATGTTTAAACCAATATTTACCTCCACATCGGACATGATTAGGGGTTATGAAACATAAAGCTTTATGGGGTTTCTCAAAAGAGTCAGAAAGTAAGTCCCTGCTTTGATGCCATGGAGAGTAAGAGTGAATCAATATTTTTTGTTCTCTTGTAAAATAATGTTTGCAGTATAGGTATTTATCAGTGTACAAGCTTAGAACTAGGAATCATGATAATTGACTTCATTTCTAACAGGCGATAAGTTTGTTGAAATTTGAAATTTCATTTGACTAAACAGAAAAGTAATAGCTGACCTATTTGTTGTTTTAAGGGTCAAATTCGGAACTTTAAATGTTCCTATTTAGTTGGATTTTCTGATAAATTTAAGCATCAGTTCATATGCAACCTTACATACTGTACTTTGAAGGGGCAATTTTCATAATGAATATTGGCACTGCAATGGCTATATTTCCTGATAATTTCACAGTTGCCACGTCTTTGCTTTGTAGTTTCATTAATTTATTGTTGAGGACAAAACTTGTCTCATGGTTATTTCTTATTAACAGAAGGCTCACAAAATTTTGACAAAGACCACGGCATCAAAAGGTTTTCTTCTTTTATGAAATGAATTGCATTTGAAAGATTCAACAGAAAAGGCAAATAACAGCTCTTGATCTTTTCCAGTTTCCAGTCAGAAGTTGGGGCGTACTGATTTGAAAAGGAAGACTGATATGGTGGGAGCTAGCTTTTAGTCTAAATTAACGTTTTCGTACTTTAACAGATGTATTTCACATTTGCAACGTGGATATTCTCTCTTTAATTTACCGATGTGCTTGTGGATACGATTCAAAATCATATGATCATAGTTTTTAGGCCTTTGTTTCTCTATTACCCATTTATCTACATTTATACTCCTTTTTAATCCCTAAGCATGGTTTCTGGACTGAATTGTTCTTGGCGCAGGCTAAAGGATCTAGGAAAAGAGGAAAATTGACAGAAGGTAAAACATCTGGTACGCTTATGCTTGTGGGTGATCTAGGAAAAGAGGAAAATTGATCAAAGGCAAAAGAGCTGGTGTCCATGCACACACGTGTCACTGGACATGCATGTTAAGTCTTGTGCATGCTGCATACATACACACACAATAATGGGCGTTTGTGCATAGTTGGCTCCTTGTAGTAAACATTTGTCACTGCTAGGATTACACTTCCATGTATATGATGATGTTTCAGTGTAAGCTCTTGTGTGCATGTTATGCTTGTTTTCTTGATTCCCTTTTGCATCTTTTGGCACTTTAGATGATTTTTTGTTGACTGACTGCAGGAGCTGGATCCAAGTTAAAGAAGAAATCATCTGAGGTATGGACTTGTTTATCTTGTCATACTAATGTGTGTAATTGATGTGTTTTTATCTTTCTTTCCCTTCTGGACTTTGTATACACTGATAATACATGTGGTTTTATATGTCTTTCTGTTTTTATTTTTGAATAGTTTCCATATGATGTACATTTTTGGGCTTTGGCTTGGTATGGCTTAGTACTTGTTTTGACAGTTTTTCATTGGTGTGATTTCACTGGCTAGAACATGCCAGAAGATGATGCATGAGCTGGTTTAATTTCATTGAGAAATTCATGTAGGTCGAAGATGATAACATTGAAGAATTCTCCAGCTCGTCACAGGTATGGCATTGCACGACATTAATGCCACTGTCATAATAACCATTGATTCCCTAAGCTGCCTAAGTGAAACCGAATTAAGACTTTTAGCCCATCTGGACTTGCATGCATCTTTTAGGAGTATACCCAAACAATTATTCCATTGAGGATGATCATTCCTAAAGAGTATTTGTTCAAGTGCTGTTTGAGCACCGTATGGGTTGGTCTAGTTAATTCTGATGTCCTTTTCCTCAGAATACCAGGGGAAGTGATGAGGACTGGATAGCTTGAGATACCTGACCTTCATTGGATGAGAAATACCGAGGGAAACTTAAAAGTGTTGCTTCTTAACATTTCAAGACTTGGGTAACCGATGTTAACTGTGTGATTTGGACATCATGAACCAGGTTTCTCTGATGTATTACAAAATATTTTCATTCATCTCACATATCTGACAAAAGGTTTGATTATTTCCTGACCAAATCGATGATGTGAAGCAGTGTGGAATTAATGCTTAACAATCATCACATCCTCAAAAGAAGGTGATCCAGCTGCCACTCCCAGTACAGCTCATTTCACTGAACAAAATTACTTTGATGATAAACTTCGGGCTGGATTATGCAAATAAGTGGGTATGTTTATTTCCATGAAGCAAGGGCAGAGCCACTAACAAATTATTTGATTTTTATTGAACATTTCATTGGTTTGTTCTCAAATTTCTAGGATCAGAACAGCATAGTGATGCGAGTATTTGATTTAGTTGGTTTGTATCAAACATTTTCTTGGTTTGTTCTCAAATTTCTAGGGTCAGAAACAGCATAGTTCTGCCTTCTGATCAGAAGCTTTTTTTCTCATCATCAATAATTTCACTAGCTAGGATTTATGTGCACAAGATTGAGGTGGTTTCTTGTCCAGCAATATTACACCAGCAATATTACACTATTTGAATATTGCATGAACAAGTTGAACATGAGTTGGTTTTCAGGCGTCAATTTATTTTCGGGCTTTGGTTCTCTCCATCTCAAAACAATTGTGACAATGGAACAGAGGCAGAAACATTAGATCATATTTTGTTCAAGTGTTATCACATAAGACAACTATGGAGAGCATTCCTCAACATCTTTGGTCTGCAGCACAAATCTAAACTAGATGAATTGTTTGGCTTGGCAAAACAATTCATCTAGTTTTGCTATATTGGTGCATTACATTTGGAGGATGAGAAACATAAAAATCCTTGGAAAAGCAGGAGATTACAAGGAATACAATTGGATGGAGTCCTGCTTCAAACTAAGAATGACAGTCATGACTAATTGTAGTCAACATTTCATAGCTAATCAAATCAAGATTCATCTAAGGATGTAGGAATTGTTGCTACTGGGTAGTTGCTACATTGTAGTTATCTGGAATTTTGTACAAACTCCCACCTTAAGGAGATGTAATTCGAATCACTCTGTAATTTTCCACTTTTTGAATTAATTAATTACTTACTTTCCAAAAAAACATTAATAAAAAATCTTAATTATGGCATAGGAGATTTGGTCATATATCCATCAAGAGAGTGAAAAATTGTTAGGAAGGTATAATAACTAGTCTTGATTTTAATGATTTGTTACTTGTGTTAATTGTTTTAAGGGAGCCCGAGCCGCTGGTCCACTTTTTGTGGGCCAACTTTGTGCCACTATATCTGACCCATCTATTTATGTGCCAGATCCTCTGGTCCACTTTTTGTGGACCAACTCTGTGCCACTGCATTTGACCCATCCATTTATGTGGGACCTATGAAAATGGATGGGTCAGATGCAGTGGCGCAGAGTTGGTCTACAAAAAGTGGACCAGAGAATCTAACGTCGTTTTAAGGGTAAGCAAACAAATAAGTCCACTAAAGGTAATATTAGAGGTAGGGGATTTTTTTGATTATATTCAATGATATCTTTGGACCATTTTTAATTCCTGATTAAATTGTCAAAGATACTTTATCTTCTTCATATGGTCAATGATACTCCTTAAGATCATAAGATCTAATAAAGGGTGAGAAATATTATGGTAGGTTCAAAAAATATAAAAAGGGCACATTTGTTATGTTTCTTTAAGATGCAGACATTATTGAATAATAAATGATGTCAGGCGCACCCCAAAAGAAAAATGTACCCTTATAGATATAGTGAAAGTTTAATTAATAATTTTAATCTCTAATTGAGTTTATAAAGTGAATCCTTAAAATTTGCATTGTATATTTTAAATAGGATTTTATTACGGTATGTTCCTAAAACTCCCTTTAAGATATGTAATGAATGGAAATCAATTTAAGGCACTTACACATATGGGGTTGTCTTACATAAGGATTTATAATCATGTTCAAGATAAATTAGACATAAGGACAATTACTGTCTATTTTGTTAGATTTATATTTTATTTTCCCTCAAATACATCAAACTCCATTGATCTAGAATGCAATAAAAAATGGATAGACATTGTGACAGATGAATGGCCTCAAATTGTTCAATAGGCAAGTAACATTTATATCAGAGCCAAGTTCGATGCCACCTTATTCAAGGTTGTATTTTCCTGCTACATTTACATCATTTGGAGAGAAAGGAATCAGCGAATTCACAAGCAAGTTGTGATTCCCAAGTACTTAATAATGCATAAGCTCATTAATTAGATCAAGGAAATAATCAATACTAATCAAACTCTAGTGAATCTCTCTAATCCAAGGAAGAAAAACTAGGGTCTGCTTTGAAGGAAATCCTCCTGAATCTCTATATGTAACTCCTATTTACTTACTTATCTTGTATAAATAAATAGGTAGCTTGTCAAGGTCTATCCTTTATATGTTTTAGTATTTTTATGGCTCCTTTTAAGCCAAACATGCTTTTGGAATATATATGTTTAATTTCCATAAAAGTACAACAAAGATAGTTAAAGTAATAAGTGCAAGATTCCTTGAGGAATATGAGTTTATTAAGAAAATTCTTGATCCAATTAAATTAGATGAAACATCAAGCTCTTACGAGAGACCATTAAATTTATATAGATTGATTATTTTTCAACGTACTTAAAAATTAAGTATAAAAGAACAGCAAATTCAAATTATAACGTCCTACGAAGAACAAACTAATGATGTCTTATACAAGATGAAGTGGGTATTAGAAGATTTATAAGGATAAGAAGACCAACAATTTATTATGATTATGTGGTATCTTTTTAAGATTCAACTATAAATTCTTATAAGGATCCAATCTCATTTTCAGAGGCAGTGAATGATATTAATTATAGTCTTTAGTCTAAATCCATATAAGAGGAGTTGAAATCTATAGCTAGTAATCAAATTTGGGATCTTGATCAATTACATTGGATGTAAATGAACTTTTAAACCAAAAGGAATTCTTTGGTAGTATGGAGAGATATAAAGCTAGACTTATAGTTGAAGGCTTTAATCAGAAAAAAGGTATTGATTATCATGATACATTCTTTATAATTTATAAGAAGGATTCATTAAGGATAATCGTTACTTTAATAGCTTATTGAAATTTAAAATTACATCAAATCAATGTTAAAACCACCTTTCTGAATGCTCTTCAAAAAAAAAAAAAAACTACCTTTCTTAATGGAGATTTCAAAGGGTAAGTATATATGTCGTAACATTTAGTGACGAACAAAAAAGATCCTAACATTTAAAATAGCCCTCTAATTGATAGAATCATTAGGATTTATTCAACTTTGTTAACGTGGACAATTTTTTTTATTAAGGGGTCTACTTTAGCCACATTAGTGATTGATATGGATCCCTAAAAAATTAACTCATGATTAATGGAACCAGATTTTTTTTCTCTAACATGACTCTATGTAAGCTCCTTTTGGCCAACTCTTTTCTGCAAATGATCTTTACTAATAAACCAAATAGCCTAAATACACTATTCAAATATCCAACGAGTTCTCATCAGTATAGTAAAGGAAAAAAAACTTCCTATATTAATTTTTGGCATAAAGAGCTTAAGAGATTGCACCTTGAACTTGGCTTTCTTGAGTATAAGAGCATTAGTGGTGGCCATAGATTGAATAAACACTTTGTGGTCGAGAAAAAACAAAGGAGGAATACATTTATGCTAGCGATAATAGGTTCTGTACTGATGTTAATTATGTATCTATAAAGATAAAGTTGTAATAGTAATTTATTAGATACAATTGCTATCTTGTATTCAACTGCATATTCAATGTTATTGTTGTTTTCATTGTGAATAAACTTATATCTCTTTTTTGCTTCATTTAGTTTTCAGTCTATATGGGATCAAATCAACCTTTGCATAAAGTCAATCTTTGTTATAGGTAGTTTTTCTTTTCACATGTGTGTTTTATTTCTAACCATATTGTTGGGCCCGTGTTTTGTGTACCGGGGCTTGGGTCCCCCGAATACTTCAAGTTTGCACGCGACCACAACCTTAATCAGTATTGTCCTCTTTGGTCTTGGAGGGATTCGAACCCAAGACCTCAAGGTTTTGTTGCAATCTAGCTGCACCTCTTACCAACGGTAAGAGGCGTGCTTGTAAAAACAACAAAACCTTGAGGTCACGAGTTCGAATCGTAGCTAAAGAGGACAATACCAATTAAGGTTGTGGTCGCGTGCTCACTTGAAGTACTGAAGTTGGGAGGCTCATCTCTTCGGTACACAAAACACGGGCCCAACACATATGGCTTTTCTCTTATGTATATCTTCTGTATTTGGTTCCTTTCTAATTTATGTATCCATTACTTGCTCTATAGTTGTTATATTAGAGGAGGTTTAGTTTCCTGTTCTCATGCTGATATTCATTTTCTTATTTAGGTTAGCCATTTTAGAAATACTTCTATGATATTTTCTTTTTACTGTTTTCATCTCAATTGGAATTATTTCCTTTCAATCGGTGTTAAATTAGTAACTTAGTTTTGAGATGAGTGATAGATTTCCTTTTAGAATTGGTATATATCTATGTCGTAAGCTACAAATAATGATTTTGTGATTTTCCAATTCTTATAACTGCTTGTGTTGGTTTGTCATTTTAGTTATTTTTTGGAAGAAAAGAAAGAAAATATGTTTGATAAGGTTCATGTATTAACATATCAAAGCCATTGATAAAATCATCATCTACCAGTATAGGTCATTTTCATTATACATTTATAAATGGTGCTTAGATGAACCAGACATTTGTTATTTAAGTGAATGTTCTCTTGCCTAACTTCTTACATCAGGTTATGAAAAACATTAGAAGTATGCATTTTTTTTAAAAGGTTAAGTTGTATCTTTTTTAGTGACTATTCTTCTTTTGGCATAGATAAAAAAATTATGAATCAAAAAATAGAAACAAATTAGGTGAATGATGGTAGATTAAGAAATTTTATATTATGTGATATAATAGGTGTCATACGGCTCTCAAGGGGTGTGGCTCGATGGTTGAGAGCGGGGCTTGGCTTCGGTTAGGTCCCAGGTTCGATTCCATGCTAGCCCCTCTTGTAAGAGCCTGGGGCAGCTGGGGTTTTACCTGTAGGTGGAGAACTAGTTGGGCCCTCAATG
>JANIPN010000006.1:50175261-50187753 GCA_027478595.1 Erythroxylum anguifugum
CCATCAGGTGTTAGACTCCCATGCAAACACGAAGATCTACGTAAACCTAGCATCCACGGCATATATAAGGTACTATTTCTACCGGATTCAGGTATGAGATTACAACCCTACTTTTCTATACTTTCAGCAGCCGAAACCTAGACCAAAAAACTGACTTGAGCATCGGAGGGACCTCCCAAGAGTTAACTCCCTGCCCGCCTTTATTGTTTTGTAGGTATTCCATAGCCAGAGTCACATAGATCATGGATCAGAACAACGACGTTTAACCTCAGCAGAATCCGGCTGAACTACCAGCCATTAATTTTCATTCTATACCCATATCCCTTTTCCCATACCCTCAAACAAGCACACCCTAAGAGTGCCTCTTCCGCTTCATCGGTTTAGAAATGGTGGGAAAGGATACAAATGTTTCAAGAGAGAAAATCAGCTAAGTCCAACAACTGATTTGGTACCAACTGTATACTAGAATTGAAATTAATTCAATTAAATTTTAGCAATAGATTTAAACATTGAGTTTTATAGTCAACTCCAACACTCAAGTTTGACCATGTACTTCTAGTGGTATTAAAATTACCCAGTATTAAATAATTCGCTTATACAAAATATAAAAAATAAAATTTAAGGGCATGGAAGTGAAGAAGAGTAAACAAAAGAATTTTTGTGCTCTTCTAACTTTTGAACATGTATGAAGATTAAACAAGATAAAGAGTAGAACTATTTTAGTTTCTTTGATTTCATCACATTTTGATCTATTGTAGACAAAGTTAATAGTTCCATTTTTTTTGTCATCATATTTAATCTATTTTAAACAAAATTAGTAATTCTATCATAATACCGTTATTTTAATATTGACAGAATTCAATTGAATTCTTGGCAAAATAAAATTAGAAATTGAAATAAATGAATTCTTGATAAATTTACAACACATAATATTACTCTTATTTGAGGATGGTGTATATCCTAAACACTCCTACCCACAAACATTACTTTTGAGAGTTGGGAGTTAATTAAATTATAAACACTCCTACCCAACTCCAAAATCATCTCAAACCTAAAAAAGGTCAAAACACTCCCTACCATGGGGCGTTTGTGTCAAAGTTTAAAGGACTCGAGAGTCTTTAATGCCTGATACATCATAGACTTGGTCATCACATGACCCATAATATTGAAATCAATGGCATTTGGAATTTCCACAAAATACAAATGTAACAAACCAAAACTAACAACCATACAGAGTCTGTCTCTAAGATCTCATCAGATTTGTGGCATATTTATATGCTCGACAAGATTTTAGAAATATGGAAGTATATAAACTTGCACAAAACTCCACTACGCAGTCACATGGGCATGTCCTTCCTCGGCAGCTGCTTCGAAGGTTTCCCCAGCCACAAGCTCAGGAACTTCATCATCATCCTCTTGCACCGTAGTTGCAGTAGCACCACCACCACTAGGGGCTTGCTTCTGGATCTGCTCTGCCAATTTCTTCAAGTTGTCCAAGTTATCTGGCCCTACACAATTAAGAAAAATAAAAAGACATGTCCAAAAATTAGGAATTGGGAAGCATCATAAAGTTAAATTCTCAGCTAAAAAGCTCATAAGCCATTTTGAGCGTATCTGAAAATGCGTACCCAAATGCCCAAGAACATGAGGAAGAATGTCCTGCAATTCTGTAGAGTACAAACAAAAAAGGAAAGCAGGTCACATTCAGATCTCACCCAGTCTAAACTAAGAAACAAATGATCCATGACACTGGTAAATACCAGTTATACTTAGCCAGTGAATTGATAATCCCCAACAGTCGATGTAATTGCTAGTTAAAGATTATCAGAGAAGTAATAGGGACATACTCTTGGTTTGAGGAGAACCACTAACCACCCATGTATTGGCAGCGATTGATGCTTGAACTGAAACAATAACAAACAGCAACCACTAACTCATTTACAGAAGAGTGGATGGCATCATAAACTCAAGTTGCTCATCTTTAACTACCAAAAGCTATTGAATGAATTGGGGCTTACCTTTGGGGTTTATAAACTGGATAACAATATCATCCTTGAAAATGTTGACTTCCTCAATAGCTGGTATGGCATTTACACCTATTCTCTTCAGGGTGCTCTGAAGCCTTTTGTCATCTGTAGTTGTAGTCTTATGGACAGCCTTCTTCTTCCTGAAATTTGAGAAAACTTTGAGCTGAACTCTTAATCAAGTAATAACTGAAGTACACTAAATGTAAAACAACAGGATTATCAAGGGCAAACAAAGGGAAAATTATTGAAACAGTTCCCGTACAAAGTATAAGAATGTAATATGCACCACCCTCATTAGCGATCAAACATTAAAGTCAGCAATCAGTCAGGATTGATCAGATATAAAGTATTTTAAACTAAAAGATTTCCCACCTTCTCACGCTACCCTTCCCACCAGTGCGAACTGCACCAGCCATCTTCATGAGCTTCTCTCTATTCATCTGCATAGAAAATGCTTTCAATGAATCATCATACTACAATGAAAATGCTAAGAGACAAGAAAAACTTTACGAGGAGACCTTAAAAAAACCAACTTTTCCTCATTTGATTTTTATCACGTAATATTTTTTGAAGCAATATCAAGAACTGACAATTATCAAACGGTTTTGCTCCAATTCTACACTTTAAATGGCAGGGAGAATATTTGTTTAAATTTTCTTTTTAAGAAGGAAGGGGGTTAATCCCTCACTTCAAAATCTGCAGGCTGTTAAACCAGATGTACCTGACTACTAGTCTTTAAAATACAGTGGAATTTTGAAAAATTACAAGTTGAGACTAGTCTCCAGAGAAAAAGAATAAGACAGCCATGTTGAAAAATTAGTAGAGCTCTCACATGTCATAAAACTAAAAATAATGACAACTTATTTTTCAAAAAAAATATAATAATAGCAACTTAGTGGCAACTGGAATTATGAATACAACATCTAAACTTTGGAAATGAAAAGTAAATTAACCAAACACTGAAGCATTATCTCACAACAGTACCTATAATACACTAAAGTCAACTGCTTTTGTATTAAGAAGCCTAACTAAACAACTAGCCGCTCCGTAATTCCCATTAGGCAAAAACGCAAAAGGGGTTCGGGAGCCATCAAGTTCTGCCGGAACCATCATCGTCTACGCAATAAAACATTGGGATAGTTGCTTACTGTTTCTTACGGCAGAAAAATGAGCACATAAGAAGGGCGCAAAGGACAGTGTCAAGACCTATAATTATCCACAACAGCTAAAGTTTATTACTCTACCCATCATATAGGTTATCAAAACATGTCCAAGCAACCAACGATTTAGTTAAAAGCACGAAAAGCGCAGAGAAAAAATAAACAAGAAGGATTCAAGCGAAGACAACATGGGCAAAGGTGTACAAATCTCAAGGAGAAAATAGAAAGGATCAATTGGTAACAAGGGAAGGAAATTAGGCGTTTTTGGGATTTTACCTTTGACGTTGGATAGGGTTTTGCGTTGTAATAACGCACCTGTGGACTGGAGAAGAGCTCAGCGGCGTTGGATTATGTTAGGTATGTGTTAAAATATATAGTACGGGTTAGGTTGTGGCCTAAACCTGGGCTGATACCAGTTTTTGGGCAGTCCATTACGTTTTATCCAGCCCATAAAATGTGTATATTTTTCCAATTTCACACTTGTCTATCAAATTTACAACTTCGCGGTCCTTTTAGTTTCTTCTAATTTTATTTTTCAAAATTTTTTATTTAGATGTATTATAAAATTTTATTATCGTTATCATACAAATAAAATTAAGATTTTATAGTATTAAAAAGTGCAAATAAAATGTTCGAACATTAAGGGGCCGTTTGGTTCCACTTTTATTTTTCTGTTGTTGTTTTTAGTTTCTGATTTCTGTAAAACTGTTGTGGTTTTTTTATTTTCAGAAACAAAAAATCACAACAGAGTAAACCAAACACGTTTTACTTACCTGTTTTTCTTTTTACAAAAACGACAACAAAAAACGGAAGAAAAAAACGGAAACAAACAGCCCCTAAGTTTAATATTTTAATAGGTTTGACTAATATTACAATACCAACGTTGACAAGATCAAAAACAATACTTGTACTTAAATAAAATTTACTTAAGAAACTTTTATCTCTCTTATTTATCAAGCGATTACAGGATCTTTTTGCCTAATTCTTTAGTAGTCACTCTCACTTTCCCTTTCTCTTGATCTTCTAATACGAATTATTTTAACAGTTTAGACCGTTGAAATAATTGTAAATATTTAATTTCATTTCCTTCGTATGTAAATATAAATAATACTTGAAAATAAAGAGTTTAATAAAATATAAAGTGATTACAAGTTTTAGAGGTTTACTTCTCACTTATTAACATAAACTGAGTCAAATCTTTCTCTTTATTTCTTTGACCCCAACTTATTATAAGAATGATAGTTTTAATTTTAATTGATCAAGTCTTGCATACTATTATGTATTTGTTATCAATTCACAGAACAATATTAGTAATTTGAGCCTTGAAAGTTATAAACTATAAATTTTCGACATAAATTGGGCGTGATAAATTATAACTAATGCAGGAATAAATAGAAATAAATTCAATATTCTAATCATTGACATTTTCAATCTCTTTAACTAATTTTGTGTTCTTATAAATTAGGTATGATTTTGATAAATAAATTATATTCACATAATCAAATTGAAATTTCTAGTATATACCTAAGTATATATCTCTTCAAATTATGATGCATATCAAATGGTTATTAAAAATTTCGGTGCCAAAATGTTTGTTGGCTTAAATGCTATGGACTCCTATTACTTCTTTAAAATGGCAACCTTGTATTTAAAATAAAAGTTCAGATAAATTAACATGACCTATCATACGGTCTAAAAGTTCAGTTTCATTTGTGTTGCAGGTTAAACCAGAGTGATATCGTGACATCCTCTCCTCTCTACTACTAATCACGTTTCTTGTAATTAGCTACCTTCTATAGGTCAAGAGAAGAAAGGTTGAATCATTAACCACGACTATTTTATAGTTGTTTCCATTATTTGGCTAATCAAGAATTAGTTACTTAGTAAAGATAACAAAAACATTGAAATGTTGCATTTGTCTCTTCTTTTCATTAATGTTACTCATCCAGATTGTTTATAGATACTTCACTAGCTTCTCCAAACCAGGAAACAGAAAGAAATGCAGATATATGTTCGGGGCCTATGGGTTGACGAAACATACTTGGTAAGTCTTACAACTTCAATTTCATTTACCATAAATATTGCACTTTATCTTGGAATGACAATCAGGAGAAAGCTACTGTATACAAAGACGAAGGCTTCTGGTACCTATAGTATAGTGTACATGAGATGTGAACTTCATATAACCTAAAGTGTTGGAAGCAATCCAGCTATAACGTAGTTGATAAACATCAAACGTTTAATTCAAAGTCATCACCACTTTTATGATGACAAGAAGTGATCAACCCTATCATTTACTCGCCTTGACAAGAACTTCATGCAAATGGGTGGCTTAACTCCAGCTAGAGCCAGTATGGAACTTGGCAAGGTCCATATGCCATCTCCACAAATCAACCCAGAAGCAACTGCAGGTGCAAAAGCATCTGCCTTTGCCTTGTTGATCTTCTCCCATACGAACAGAATCAAACTTCCAAGACACATATCAATAGCAAAGTATGGACCGAGATAGAAAGGTATAGCCATTGCCATTGGAAGTGGAATGAACCTTGACCATTTCTTCCCCAATAGGTCCTTGATAAAGTTTATGAGAATGGCTGAACCAAAGAATATGTAACATAGCAAGAGGCAGTTCTTCGGTAACGCAGAGAAGCCCTGGACCCCTAACATTGCCATATTACGATAGATAACAGCATAAGGTGCAGGGTATTGGCTTCCAGGCTTGCCAAGATCATGGAAGGCCTTGTAGAAGAGCCAAAAGACACAAGGTGAAATTAAGCAGCCCATTGCAGTGCCAATGATCTGGCTCACGAACATAGACCGAGGCGAAGATAATGTTAAGTAGCCTGTCTTGAAATCTTGAGTAAGGTCAGAGGCTGTAGACACGATGTTCATCATTACTCCACAGGCTGCTAGTCCTGCGAGAACTCCACCATGTGAGGCACCGGCCCATGCTCCAATTATGAATATCGCAAGCTTCCCATAGGTCGATGCAAGGGACCAATCCGTGAGTCCACAGCCGTAGGCATTACAGAATGCCAAGGTTGGTGCAAAGATGTAAATGACCAGTATGTAGTACCATTTGAGTTGGGGGAAGATATGTGGAAGCGTGGCTGTAGAGATGGCAGCAATTGCGACATAGCATGCAGCAGCAAACCACGTCGGAATCTGGTCTTTGAGGAAGAGCTGAGTGCGGCGCTGCTCGTCGAACGACTGCTTTGAGCTGTCTAGGGATGTAGGATGGTCAGCAATAGGAAGACTATTGGTTCTATTTATCCCTCGAACTTGATAAAACAAGGCAGCCAGGGTTCGGCTCAGCACTTTGAAGAAATTGTACAGACCATCGCCTAATATCATGGCAATGGCTATGAATACCTGAATGAATGAATTAACAGATGACAGCGAGTATTTGAAGCCCGTTAAAAAGGATGAATCAAGTCTCGTATCAGTAAGTTTACCCCATTAATTAGGACCTTACCTTGTAACCTTGAAGGCCATGCAGACTAGATGGCTTGAGGTCCGCTGAAAACCAATGTCCCTTTCTAGTCTCTATCAGAGGCCACATCAGACCCCAGGAAAGGATTCCTCCAAGCAACACAGATATGTTAATTATGTACGGACAAATCATTCCAACTCCAACATATGTCGCAGAGAAATCAAAATAAAACCTGCATATAAAACGTAGGTGAAACACAAATTTCCATCAGTTTGAGGCACAGGCTGGACAAGTTGATATACAGTAAGCATTCGAATATAGAGGCAGAGAATTGAGGGTTTGCTTTCGGTTCAGTTGATATACACTAAGCATTTGAATATAGAGGCAGAGAATTGAAGGATTGATTTAGGTTCAGTTGATATACACTCAGCATTTGAACATAGAGGCAGAGAAATGAGGGATTGCTTTAGGTTCCTAGTAAGCAGTTCCAGTTTTCCAAAACAAAAAAGCAGTTTCAGTAGCATACTTGTTATGATACGCCTTGAGCCCAAATGTAGGGAAGCTAATAAATCCACAATCATCTCCCGCAGTAAAAAACCACTGGAAGAAACCCCACAAGAAGCTGAAAGAGAAGAACTTTCCCAAGGTTCGAACTTGCTTCCTACAGAAATGGAACAGAGAAAGATAGTTTACTTGCAGTTTTTGTGCCTGAATTGATTGATTAGGACTTACTTTGCTAGCTTTGCTCCTGCAGGAGTGTGGAAACTGTTGATGAGATGGGCAGTTGCAGTGCCACTTGGATAAGTCAATTTGAAGTCTACGATCATGACCTGAAATCCGACAAGTGAACATGTAGCAGTTAAAAGGGAAAGAGAATTTAGTACCGCATAGCTTCCTTGATACAATGAGAGGATGTGTATGTTGTACCTTTCTCAATGGCACCACTGAAAATAGACCAAGAAAGCTAACAACAAAGAGAAATCCGATCATCCAAGCCAAATTTGGGTTTTTGAATTCTTTGCTGTCATCTGGAGTTTGTTTAGCAATAGTTTCACTCATTCCAAAGATGTAGCTCCCAAACCCACCTATGTTTTCCAAATCCAAGGAACTTAAACCAAATTTTAGAATGAATGTCATGAACCATAAGAATGTCTTTAGAAAAAAGTACTTAAAGTTCTGTACTGCGGAATCCTCCTACAAATTTTACTGTATTGGCAAAGTAAAAATAACTATTTCACTCTACATGTTCATTTCTTTGTGTGTTTTAAATGCAAAGTAGTTAATGGATGAAATGTCCACTTAAGAACTATAGCTAAATAATAGAAGCTGGCCTGCAGGATTGACCAATGGCTAATAAAGTTGTGTAATTAAGTGGGAGCTGCCAGGTTCTTGGCATTCAGATATATCCAAATAGATCAATCATGTTATAAAAGTAAAGTCTAACCAAAATTTAGAAGAATTCAGACGAGGCTAGGATATTTTCTCGTTGCAGCATATTATAAATCTTTGCTAAAATTAATAATTGACATGTTCTAAAATGACCACATTTATGAATTGATGCAGAGCATTAAAAGATGAATGAACCAAGCACAAATAGAGTTAAGATGCTTTAATTTCCTTTTTTTAAAAAAAAATTTGGGAGTACGGGTAGGACATTTTAGGGTCAAAATAAGCTTGCTTTCGTCGGGCCGAGGTGTGGGGGGCCCTTTGGGTTGGAGATTCAACCTTTTTGCTCCAAGGATCAAAATAAGCGGTGAACTAAAATTAGGCATGAAATCCTCCGTTCCGGTCCTGTGAAGGATCTGAACCCCTAAAATTAGGTCTCCACTCCTTATCCGAAATGTCGTGTAGTGAACAATTTTCTCACTTTTAGGGAAGTCAAATCTAGAGCCCCAATTTTCTCTGGCAGCCATAACGTTGACCAAGATGGATGCTATGCTATTGGCTCTAGATTTGGAAGATCGGGGTTGGGTTAGGACATGTTATGTATGAAAGAGAGGCGAGAGCTAAAGTTCAAGATCTTACGCATCTCCTTAAACCTTGTCCTCTCTTCTAATCAACAAGATTCTCTCTATAGCTCTCAACTTTTATGTAATTTCAGTGTCACCATTCTAGAGCTTAGACAAAATTCACGTCAAAAATAAATGAGAATATCCCAATACAATATATTAAAAAGTCAGGATAACTTCAAACTCTAGTTCAACTAAATACTACTAATCAAACCAAATATATCACGACGGCGTGAAGAAAACGAAGAGACGCTTTACAAGTTTGACCAAAACACCCCGACTAATTGATACTACCCCAGTTAGTTAAGCTAGACTGTAACTTGTTATGGATACAATTTGTTTAATCAAAACTTGAATTTAGTGAGATTTGCTTTCTAGAAAAGACTGTTTACGTATCCCATAGTCCCTGTATTATCTTACTGTACTGTAATAAATGACAAAGGAAGGAAACTTTGTTAATCTTATCATGTTAAAGAAGGATAGCATAGTAGTATCATCAAATTGTAATTCATCTACAACGAATGGGGAATCTAAATTAAAACAAATAGAAAGAAGATATTAAGCATACCACTGAACGCGATGCCAGAGGAAGCGACAACACATGTTTGGATAACAGTGTTTTCTTGTCTGGTAAAGGGCTGTCTCAAGAAACCCGATTTCTCCAGAAGCTTAGTCCATGTCCTTAAGAAGAAGAAACCCAGAAGACCAGCAGAGATGTTGAGTGAAGGTATGATACCAGTAGTGAGATTCAGCTTCATTACTATGAAGCTGAAGAGTATGCTCAGAAAGAAGCTCACCACCATAGCCCTCACTGTAAGCTGCTTCTTCCATGAAGGTACCTCCTGGTTCTCGAACACCCTCTCCACTGACACTAAATCTTTCTCTTTGCTATCATCTTCCACATCAACAACGTTGTTCTCTACAACACTAGTGCCTTCCCTTCCATTAGTCTGGTTCATGATGACGATTTCTTCTTCTCTTTCTTCCCAATGGGAATCTAGGAAGTGAACTTCGGTAGCTGACTGTGACTTATAAGAGTAAGCGAGAGTTTTGGTTTCGGGGTCACATCCAATGTGTGAAAGGATGGCAAAGTAATAATTGCCGTAAGATAATTAGACGCAAGTTGAAAAAATATATATATGAGGACGATCTAAATCCATTAAAGATAAAATGGTGGTCCAATTCACAGCTGGCAATTCGTCGGACTTAGTTGAGTTATGGAAGTCTTTTCTTTTTTACACTAATTTGGCCTTGGAGCGCGGAACCATGTGCCTCACTATTCCACTTGTGTATGACCTCTAAGCAAAAAGGTTGAATCCCCGATTCAAAGGTCCCTCACATTTTGGCCCGATGAAACAATTGGAAGGATGTAAATCAGGTAATCAGCAGTTCGCTAAGGAGAAAGTAAGCAACCTACAGGCTTACAAGGAGCCCACCTTCAAAACCCACAAGAAACTCAAAAATATTGCTCCCATGATATAAATCGTGAGATTCAAACCTTACACCTTAGAGTAAATCTACCCTTTCAAAATCAACTGAGTTATGTGCGGGCACTTGTGTATACGAGTGCAATTGTGGAAAGAGTTAAAGTGAATGCATTCCAGATATGTAATTAATAGGGATACTTGTAACCAAAAAAAAAAAAAAAAGGATACTTGGTTTATGTTATTACAACTCAAAACATCTCGAACATTTTCTATATTTTCTACTTCAGCCTTTCAGATATTTATTTTATTTAATTAATTTTTAGCATATTTAAGACATACTAACTTAGTTTTTAGATATTGTATTTTGTTATTGTCATTTGTGGTTTATGACTTAATTTTAAAAGAAAAACAAAAAAACTAGGATTTCAAAGTTTTTAATTTTTTTATTTTTATGTGATATTCTTTTTTTTTTACTTATTTATAAATATCTGCTCATACTGGGCATATTATGGTGTAATGAAAAAAATACAAGCTTTTCTTTTATTGTTTTACATTTAGGAACGAAATCCTATTATTGCATTCAATGTTAACATTAGTACTTGAAACGAGACAAGAGTTTCTAGTTCTTATTCCAAGCCATTTGTGTATGACTAGAGTTTAAATACATTTGGCTAATAATGTATTTCTACTTGTCAATCTAATTAGATCTTTTAGTTTTTTTTAATAATTACTCTTTTATATTATGAAATAACACTCTATTAGAGGATTATTAACATTAAATGAGGACATTTTTGACACCATAAATCTCAGCTAATGTAACAAGAAGAATAAAATTTTTCTACTAGATATAAGGAAAGAAAATGAAGTTGATGTGAAGATAGTTAGATGACCTGTACCTCTAAATTAATTAGTTAGAAAAGCTGGGAAAATATGTTAAGTATTATAACCAACTATTTTTCTGTATATAAACTCATTCTTTGTGAATAAGAGTGACAATTACATAGTTTACACTTAATCCTTATTCCTCTCACCGTACTCTCTCTCTCTCTCTCTTATTTTTGAAGATCAACATGGTATTATAGTCAAACCAAAACATGGTATTATAGTCAAATCAATTCATTTGTTAAGCTTAATCAGAGTTTTGATGTTAAATCATAGCTTAACTTTGTCACAAATTTCATCACCAATAGAGGACCCAAACTCGCTTTACTTCATCCATCCATCAGATGATCATAAAGGGAGATTATAAGAGATGAGTCTAGGAAACGATATAAAGTTTATCTTAACCTTTGGTTGAATCTTCTACTCTAGTGTCTCTTAGAGAATAGAAAAAGAAAGGGAGATTAGCTTTAATGTGTAGTCATTGTGGGAAAAAAAAAGGTACATAAGAGAAAAATGTTACAGACTCATTGGATTTCCTCCTAATTTCAATTTTGGTAAATTTAAGGTACAAGGAAAACCAATAGCTAATGTAGTTAGTACTTATAGGAGTGATCTCGGAAGTAAGATTAGTGAATCTATTCAATCTCTTAAAACTCTTCCTAGGGCATTAATTAAGGATCAAATGCAAAGATTGTTGGTGTTTTCGAATGGACAGGGAATAATATAGGAATAGTTGACTCATTCAACAGCTCAACATTCATGTTCGACTCTAGTGGACCTAATGCATAACTAAGTGATATGAGTAATCCATATTACTCCAATTTTGTAGTTACATTTCTCAACCTACCTATTTCACCCACTATAAACACATATATTGGTCTTAGGCTACTACAACATTATTACATGATAAGTGGGTGATAGACACAGGTGCTTCAGATCATGTGTGCAGTAATACCTCACTCATGTATAATGTCAAACCTGTTACAAATGTATATGTTCAGATTTCAAGTAGACAAAAAGATCAAGTCACATACCTAGGTTCAGTATCACTCTATAGTACACAACCTATGCACAATGTTATGTGTATACCCTTTTTCAAATTTATCCTTTTATCTATTAGTAAACTCACAAAAAATCACAAATTTTATTTTAACTTTTCTTCTAAACATTGTGTGACCAATGTCCATTATCCCCAAATGATGACTGACTATGCTAAAGAAAATAAGGGCTTATATTTTGTTACCATTTGATCATACTTTTGAATTCTCATCAACATCTAACATTGCACATAAACATGGTTTAGTGTTTATTTCCAATGTAAATAGTAGTTCAAAGTAATATATGTTTGATGACTAGCATTATAAACTTGGTCATATTGCTCATGACGTATTGAATGTAATTTATTAATCTAAACTTGTTATAATTTCTCTTTACAATGAAGTGTGTGAAATATGTCCTTTGTGTTGGAGTTATATAGATATAGTGCCCTGGAAAGCAAGTGTATTTACATGTACCTTAATCTTCTTCAGTTATAGTTTTGTAATGGAAATATTT
>JANIPN010000006.1:50257671-50281063 GCA_027478595.1 Erythroxylum anguifugum
GAATAGGTTCTGGTTATCCTGAGAACCGAACCTGAAAATAGGTTAACCGATCCTATAGGTTCTTTAGGTTCAGGTTCGTGAAATTGCCGAACCTGACATTCAGGTTCAGGTTCAGGTTACTTATGAACGGGTCAGGTTACCCTACCATGAACACCCCTAGTACTCGTATGATTTATTTCATATATGTTTTATTTAGTCATGTTTCTCAATGTACATTCACATAATTATAGTATACAAATTCCTTAAATCTTCTAAATATAAAACAGGTTAAATTGTTAATCATATTCATAAAATTAGTATGTAAACTTGTATAGTCATACTATACACATATAAGCAATAAATATGCAAATAAATCATCTATGTACATGTAAATTTCCTTTAGCATGCATTATGTTCAATCTTAAAACTGCAATATTTAATCACCTAATTCACATATGGTAAGTCATATTTCATTTATTTCTAGGTGTTTGCAAAGTTTCATAAACATCCAAAAGGTTTGGATATTATTTGGTAAAAATCAAATGCGAAGAACTCAAAATAGTGCAATTTAGGCTAGGTACACGGTAGGGAATCAATGGGCAAATAAATCAATCCAGAAGCAAATCACACGATGGGGAGGATTTCTTGCCCATCATGTCCCCTACCTAAAATTTATACCTTTACTTGTTCTATAATTTTCACATAGCAAATGTTTAAATTAGGCTTTGAGGTCTTCTATAAATTTGTTCCCCTATGTTTCTAGTTTCCACATAATCAAAAAATTAGGCTATTTGGATTTATAAATCATGAGACATACACCAAAAATCATAAGCTGCTTCAAAATAGGGGCAGCATCAGGTTACCATTTCAATCTCAATTTACAATGTCATGAAGCCAGAATTAGGTTCAAGTCTCTTCTAGAGATTTTTATTAATATGCCTTAAGTTTTATCTACACTTTGAATCACCCAATTTAGAGGTCTTTAGGCCGAGTTATGTCTACAACAATGGGACTAGTTCAAAACAAACCTAAGATAGAATTTAACTAAACTTTACTCTCTTGTCATATTCAACCAATTCCATGCAAAGTAACACCAAGATACCATTCCAATAACCATTCCATGTCCAAATTAATTTTGTACACATTCAAACATGCACAAATAGAAATTACATTAAGTGTAGTCCCAAACCTTGAAATTGGTCAACTAGCTCTTATAGTTCTTTTCCTTCTCTTCCCCTTTAGCTTTGCTTGATTCACTAGCTAGACATACCACAAATACATTTCTCAATCCCAATTCCATCCTTCTAATTCCAACTTTACATGAGCAAAGTAAGAAAAGATAAAGATGAGGAGAAAAATCACCAACTCTTACTTGATTTTCATTTAGAATTAGCTTGATTCCTTATACATGAAAAATGATGAGATTAAAAAGATGAAATGGAGAGGAAATGAGAAGAGAGATGCAAAATCTGGAATTTAAACCCCAAATGTACCGTCCCTCTCTCCTCTTTTATAAATCCATTTCATCAAATTTCTAACGTTACACACATGCTTCAATCCTATTGGACCATGTATTGACTTTAGGCAAATTTCACCTTTAGTCCTTCTTCTTCCTTTAATTCCCACATTGGTATATAATATCATCAATTTATTTTATTCTAATCCATATTTTACATATAATTATAAATGTCCACGCTGAAATAAAAATTACCGTCTTTTAAATTAATTACTACTATATCCCTTACTATGCTTAGATGCACTTAATTCTTTATATTCACTTCTTAATACACCCTAGACGTGCTATATTGCTTTTACAGTATATTTTAGGGCCTTCAGTTTCTAGGTTATGAATCCCCCTAAGAATCTTTTGATATTATTAACCTTTTATCAATTAATTATATTAGTGATTGTTGGACCGTGAAAATTCCAATTTTATGTTAATAACTCTCTCGAGACTATTAACAACTAATCCATCTGTTGATTAACAGAAATCTTTCGAGTTAAAACCCCCAAGATTTCTGTATCAATTTATGAATTCAACTATTAGGTTTGACCTTAATCTAGAGGATTTATGTCTGCCTATATCTAGGTTTGGATGTAACTCCTTCTAATTATGGTAGATCTATTCATACAAGAGGATTTCTCAATCTCTATCATATGAAATCAAATCATGCATTAATATTTCGAATATATTAGAACAAGAATAAAACACATAATTAAATCGCAATAATCAATCAATATAATTTTTTAAAATGAAAGATTAAAATATATTGTTATCCCAATCTATGGTTCATCACACCTAGAGACAAAAAGCATTTAGTTACTAATCATAGAGAACGAAATCAAAGATAAACATAAAGAACAAACTGATATAAAACAAAGGAATCATAATTTTAAATCTCTCTTTTTCTCCTATTGAATGTTCTTATAAGTTTGAGGTTCGAAGTTATAATCTACTGGATCTCTTGACATATTCTTCAAGTTTTCCATGTCTCTTAATCAAAATTGTCACCTCTCTAAGAGTCTTACTTATCAAATCTGCTATAAAAGTCAACTCTTTTGTATTGGCTCCGCTCACATCCTTTTATAGTAAATTTTAGGGCTTTTACGATATACACTGTCGTGTGAGAGATCGTGTATATTAAAAAAAACCTAAATTTGTGATTTTATATGGGCACAGAGACTTACACGGGCAACATACACGGTCGTGTATCTCGGTATACATGGGTATATAACTCCACACAACCAAAAATCAATTTCTTCAATCTTATGTAGATCCTTAGTTGCTTCAAATCTTCGTCTTATGACATTGTTTTATTGAAATTCTTCTCCTTTATGTCCGTGAAGGTAATTATAACCTATAAATGCATTTGGAGTGAATTAAATACCAAATATATAACAAAACTACAAAATATCAAGAAAAATACATCAAATATGGATGTATAATTATACTTAAATAAGCATTTATCAGTTAACATTGGAGAAAGGCCATAACTGAAAGAGTTACAGGTTTTAAACGAGAATGATATATGGGAAGTTGTATATCTTCCACTTAGAAAACATATAGTTGGCTGCAAATAGGCATATAAGACAATGTTAAATTTGAATGGGATAGTACAAAAATTCAAAACTCAACTTGTAGCAAAAGCAATCAGTCAAAAAATTAGCTTTTATAATTATGAAACCTTTAGTCCTGTGGTTAAGCAAACTACTGTGAGATTATTTTTCACTTTGGCTGCCAAATATAATTGGAAACTTCAATAGTTTGACATTAACAATGCATTCTTAAATGGTGATTTACATGAAAGTGTATACATAAATCCACCTGAGGGTCATAAAGTAAAAGGACAGAAGCTTGGAAACACTGATCATCAAGTATACAGGCTTAAGAAGTCACTTTAAGGGCTCAAATGGGCTCCTAGACAATAAAAACTCTTAGTTCACTGAAGCCTTGCTTGAGTTTGGCTTTTCTCAATCATGGTCAAACTATTCCTTATTCTTAAGGATTCTGAGTCTGATGGTTTGGTCTCGTTATTGGTTTATGTAAATGACATTTTGGATGCAAAACACAAGTGGGAACTGATAGAAGAAAAAAAAAGACAATTTTCTAAGTGCATCATTTAAGCTTAAAAATTTAGGACAACCAAAGTTTTACTTTTGGAATTGAAATTGTGAGATCAACTTGAGGAGTAACACAATGTTAGAAGAAGTACGCACTGGATCTTGTAGAACGATGTGGCTTGTTAGGTGCAAAACCAAGTGCAATTTTGATGGAACCAAATTATGGTCTTAGACAAATGAAAGAGTATTTCCTGGATGATGTAACATCTTATAGAATATTTATGGGAAAGCTCATATATCTCGCATTCACGAGACCTAATCTCAACTATTCAATACATATATTATCACAGTTCATGAGTAAGACTTCTAAGGAACATTGGCAAGCAACTTTGAAAATGGTCAGATATTTAAAGAGTACACTAGGTTAGGATATTATGTTGAATGTAGATGAAAGGGCACAGTAAATGTTATAATGATAGTGAATGTTATACTAACAATGAATAGGGTACATGTCTAGATCTTAAAAGATCTATATCTGGATTTTGTGTTTTATATGGAAGAGCTATGATCAACTGGAAGGCTAAAAAGCAATCAATAGTGGCTCTAAGTTTAACCAAAGTTGAGTATATAGCCATGTCTCTTGTTATTGTGACATTCTTTCAATAAGAAATTTATTTGAAGATTTTAGGCTGAAAAATGAAGGTGAAATTATAATGTACTATGACAATCAATATACTCTTTGAATTCGCAAGAATCCTGTGGATCATGAAAGGACAAAACATTTAGAATGGATGGTTATTTTTGTTAGGGAGAAGGTTGAAAAAGGGATTGTAAAAGTAGTGCATATACCAACCAAGCTTCAAGTTGTAGATGTCTACACAAAGGCACTCAGATCACCTCAATTTAAGTTTCTAATCACCAAGATGAACATGATCAACATTCATGTTCATCTGCTAATAGATACAAGGGAAGAAAATGAAGCTGATGTGAAGATAGTTAGATGAACTGTACATAGCTAAATGAAGCAATTAGTGTAACTAGTTTAGTAAGTTGGAAAATTTTGTTATGTATTATAACTACCTACTTTTCTGTATATAAACTGATTCTTTGCTTTAGAAGGAAATTTCAAGTTGGGAACAAATTTGGATTTGGATTGGAAAACAATTGCATGCGATTCTTTTGAAAAGATTTTAAAGTTAAAGCAATTTTTGTTGTAAGACAACCCATGGTGCCATGTTATAACGAAGGCATGGTAATTTATTTTGGGATTCGGATTCTTCAAAGTTACAATTTTGTACTATCACTTTAATAATTAGACATTCATCGAGAATAAATATATATAAGATATACAAAATCATAATTACATAAGATATACAAAATCATAAAGACAATTATTTGTATCTGACAAACCAAATAGTTAAGTTCCACTCTTAACCACGGTTAGCCATTACACAGTCCAATTGCATGATAACATTTAAAGATGTATAATTCAGACAATTAAAGATTGTTCAGAAAATTTTAATTATACAACTAAAAATCAATTCAAATTTATGAATTTTTAATCACGATAGCAGCAAAACTTGTGAATCATCGTATGTTGGATGTGACAGAGACTATTGAAATATCATAACATTAAGGAAATGATTAGTTTGCAGTTTCAGGTTCACCATCATCTAAAAGATTAGCACAGTTGTTTAGAGTCCAGATCTTCTGTCCAGTTTTATTCTGTTTCATGAAATCTCAGTCATTTATTTTGCGGGCCTCACGTGAGTCTCATTGCGAGTCTCAAATGAATGGATGGCTAAGATTTATTGAACACAATAAGACACCATAATATTGGACAAAAAATCTCAACTCGGTTGTTATGATACAGGTTGGTTACGCAAAGCTATATCCATAACATTTGAGAAAGTATGAAAAGCAAAGTAACGTCGAAACTTTACAGCTTGGGCTGTGAGTAATGATATGTTCCTCGTCAAATAGTCATTAAAAAAAAAGTTAAAGGTAGGTAAGTTTTAGATTTTTTTAAAAATAGAAAATTGAATTAATACAATGATGTCAAGGGATACCCTTAGCACACAGTACACCAGGAGACAACTACCAAATCATAGAAACAGAAGGAAATTTAGAACTTTGTTAACCAGGCAGAACATGGCAGTAATGACTGATCGTTTGCTCCATTAACAGTCATCTTGCGTTACTTTCTTTCATATGGCCAGAGTTATCATACTCATGGCAATGAAAAAGGACCTTCTTCCAGCTTGAAGGGAGGTTTGAGTGCTATACGACATTGCTCCAGGCTACCGAAGGCCCTCATCCGAAGAAGGTCTACTATGCATTTGCATTTCAAACAGACCTTTATATACTTAAAGAGGAGCGAATATTTAAGCTGCAAGTTAAGTGTAGTTTCTTCATCGTAACAAGCTCCCGAATTTCAGCGATTATTAAAGAGATCAAACATTTTTTAATAGATAATTTGTGCTTGAAGCGTGGAAGATTTCATTTTGGCCAAAGCAAGCAGATACAAACTCCCCAGATAATAATATGAACTGGTCTAGAGGAAGGTAATTGCATCGAGAGACAATAACATGAACTGGTCTAGATCACCTTCGCTTAATCTATTGTTCACGGAGAATGCCGAGTCTGGAACGAATTGAGACTGAATTGAAACCACCAAAAACAAAAAAGAGAGATAAGTTTAGCATAAGAACTTAATAATTTGAGCTAAAATTCTGCAAATTAAAAAAGATTACCATTTTTGTGGAGCATTCCAGGCCGGAGGATTCACAGGCACAGGTACAGGTACAGACGTATATTTTTTCCAGTCCTGGAGTATAATCTTGAGATCATTGATTTTGTTCTCCAAACCCACACAGCAATTTGCATGCATTGTACAAACCAAGTTGAAGTCTCTGCTAGGTTCACAAAACCCACCAAAGAAAGCTGTATCCAGAAATCTCATTTGCAATCCGATCCTATTAATGAAGGGGTGGTATTTGATCTTGTTTAGAACATCTTGATCGTGCTTTCCTGGATAAAACCTTCTAGCTGCGTACCAGAACTTATAAAACTTAATAGTTCTAGGGTTGGATTTAACGTAGGTAAAACCACCGTTGGGTTTGTTATTCTTGTCATAAGAGTTGCCTTTGTAGGAGTCGCATGCTATTTGAAAATCAGCATCTTCATGGAATCTCGGAAAAGGGTCGCGAAACCACAGAATATCTGCATCCTAAAATATGCATTTCCACATTAATATTCCAAGATTATTAGTTAATCATTGCTGCAATCTCTAATACATACTTACCATTCAAAGTTTCTGTAAATCTAAAAGAAGAACCAAAAAAAAAAAAAAACAGGGGGTTTACCGTGAATACGAAGTTGTATCCGATCTCAAGGACATAAGATAGAAGGTCAATTCTTCTCCACATCATTTCCAAGTATTCGGAAGTCATAAAAAAGGCCTCAGTTGAAAAATTAAACCCTGGGGTTTTTAGTAAGTAACAATGGAAATCTAGATCTATGCTTAAGCAACGGTTGTGTGCCTCTTGGTCCATGGATATGATGACCAAATGATTCAAAAGTCTGTTTGTCTGGTTTCCAATTCTATAGCTCTCCAAGAACAGGTCCACTATAGATCCTGGTCGTGACCATGCTCGATTTGAGGTAGTTAAGATGACGGTTTTATCATCCATTGACGCATTTGCCAAGATTGCATCCAAACCTTCATAGGTGTAACCCTGAAATCACAAAGTCGAGTTTGTTGATGAGAACCATAAGATGCGTTGCCACATAAAATCAGAGTTTATTCCAACTAAAAAAGGGATTCCCAAAACGATGCTCGAAAAATAAGTAGTTCTAGCTGCATGAATGTCTCTTTTATCCGATTTCTAATTTTAATCTTACAGAGATCAATCCAAACAAAGCACATATCATCAAGTTCACTTTATTTTGATTCTAAATATTATTTAATTTTTTCAAATAATTTACTTTTCACTAAAAGTAATTCTATTGTTCAAGAGAACAGGACCTTTTAAATAATTCACTTAATTTATCTATTTTTCTTCTATTAATTTTTTTAGTTTTCTTTTATTTTAATAAAAGTAGAGAAATTTATGCATAATATACTTATTTCCTTCACTTTTTATTTTATTTTGATTTTTTCCATTTCTTGCCTCAAAGTACTGAGGTTTAAACTATATGCTTTCTAATATTATGACCATATACTTTTATTTATTGTTTTAAAAAATAAAATAAGTAAAATGATTGTCTTTGGTGTGGTACAAAGTATTTAACTTTATATCTTAAACCTTTTGCTTTGATTTATTTTTCTACCAATACTAATTTTTTTATATAAAATATTATTATTATAAAATTTTATATCTATTAATAAATAAAAACCGATAGATTTTTATGCCAGATATAAAAAAACCGTACTCCTTTTAAATTATCCACATAGTTTGAAAAATTTTATTGTTTATAAATATTTTAAAAGGATTATAGAAATATGACAAAAATATACTTTTATATACACAGCTCATCTATTAGAATATTATTTTATTATAAAATTGAAAAGATGCAATAGCCACTTACAATAAATATTAAAAATTAGATTTATTAAACCAATACAAACCATTCAGATTTTATTTAGAAAAAAGGAAGCCTTACATATGTAGATTGATTTATAATTTTGATAGAATCTTTCATGACTCACCCCTTTATTCTATAACTTAATCTTTATTTAATTATATTTTAAAACTAATACTGCCTAAAATTATTTCGAAACACCTTACCATCATATCATATGTCCGACTAATAAAGAAATTTAAATGGCAACGTTTTATACTTTTTTCAAACTGTTATGTGGATTATTTAATACTTGTCAAAAGGACTTGTCAGCTATTTTGGGATTAAGAAAGTGTCGTGACGTGTACAACAGTGTTGTGGTTGTTATTGGAAAACAGCGACGACCAATGAAGAAGAAAAGGACGACTTAAAAGCAGTAATGGACCAATGGGCAAGAGTTGAGGGACGACTTAAAAGCAGTAATAGACTAACAGCCAGGGCATGAGTTGAGGGTAACGTGCGTTAAATAATTGGCTTAGTTTGCCCTGGAGAGAGCGTTGTGGGATGGGACTCCATCCTTAGTCCTTACAACCAAGATCTTCTGTCCAGTTTTTATGGTGTCTTATCGTGTCCAGTGAATCTCAGCCATTTATTTATGCGAGTCCCATATAAATAAATGTAGGACCCACATAAATAAATGACTGAGATTCACTGGACGCAATAAGATACCATAAAATTGGACAGAAGAATTGGACTCTAGTCCTTACGCTCAGGTCAGGGGGACTCCGAATTCTAAATCCAGTGAGTCAGACTTAGCCATATCAATTTAAAAAGAAAGTCGCCGGTTTTTCGTTGGAATCCAAATTAACATCGGCACCTGACTGATTCACACCGGCCAAATCAATAAACTGGATTATTCTTTAACAAAAAATCATTTTGGTAATGACACAATATAACTCATATTAATAAAAAGTTGCATTATCTTTTCTTCTGATTAAATTTCTATGACTTGTATTATTTGTCAATTGTGTTAGTATTTAAAAGTTAACATGCAACATTAATTTCATTAATTGTTGTTAAGTACTCTTACATTCAGATTGGTTAGTTAGTTTAATACACACCACACTTTTCTTACATTCATTATATATTTTACTTTAACTAGATCTTACATAAAGATTAGTTAGTTGCATGATTACGTACCATACTTTTCTTACATATTATTGCTTAATTGATGTATATATGTATGTGTGTAAACGTACATTACATACTGTCATATTCTAATGAATTGAATTTGGTAAAATTATTTTTTAGAATCAGCGTCAAGTCAGTGACAAACAAATTGTATGTAAAATTAGTAACATGAGAAAAGTCAGGTATACGTCACTTTCTCCTACAGACAACCAGATCACAACTTGGGAAGTCTACATCCATATCTAACTTGGTTAGCCGGTTAGTTAAAAACTCTGGTTTAGTAAGATGGCTTGGAAGTGGTACCAGACGTCAGCTTGCAGCATTTTATGTGGCTATTTCGATATTGAAAGGGAACTGAATTGCTTAAGTTTTCTGGTCATGATCGACTATTCGTATACAAGCACTAAAGAGAGGGGACGGAAGTTTCCTTGACATAATAAACGGGATCCACGTTGTTGACAGTCCCTAGAAAGATAGTATTCTACTTGTATTATACAAGGAAGGATCAGTGATGGGAATTTCTCTGCATCTTGTTTCACAGATGCAAGTCTAGGTCTCATGATAGAAAAAATTTAGGACCCATCCAATGACTCGTATATTACTAAAATATTTTTCCAGGGTGCGTGCACGTTTTGTATATTATTTCTTGTTCCCATCTCAGGCCGGACCCTGCCTAGAAAACACCACCTGCCGGCTCATACAAATCCAGGCTGACCACTAAAAAGTTAATAGTTTAGATTAAACAATCTTTTGACCATTATTTGACTGAAGCAATGATCATGAAAGTTTTCTGTTCCATTGAATCTGGTAATTCACCTTCTAAACAAGATTGGTAAACTCGAATCATAAAGAGAGAGCTTTTACGAAGAGAAGAAGCATATAAAGAAACTTTTGATAATGACAATTTCTATGCACCTAAAGAAGAGAAGATATCAAGCCATACCCGCATGAAACAGATCAAATAGAAGTTACATGCTTTAAAACAAAATAAGATTGATGTCTGTGTAACTCACCCGGGAATTACCAGGTAGATACCGAAAAGGGTAGTCGGACTTGAATAAGAAGAAGCAAGCAATCGCAGCTCCTACAAAGAAGACAAAGATCGCAAATCTGGGTCTCCGGACAACGTGACTACAGGCAGAACTCCATGGTTTGTGGTAATCAACACTCACGTCGTGGGACGACGAATTGGTCATTGCTGTCTACCCAGTTTTCTCCACAGCTAACAGAGAACCAATTCAATGTAGTTTTCGGGTCCCAAGTACTTATTGGCATAAGCATATATTCTTTCTCTTGTCTTTCCCAGTCAGCCAGATGGAAATGGCAATGTTATCAAATATGTGATCCGCCCTGCCAATTTGAATATTCTTTCTTTAATAACGACAAAAAGTAATTAATTATTAGTGGATTCCCCCGCAAGTCGGCTCAGACGGTTTATAGTCAATTCTGAAATGGTAAGACTGTCATTTATGCAATAATATGTCAAGAGTATACCTGTAAGTAAAGGGCATGTTTATTGTGGACACTCGGCGTTTGGAACTTTGGATCTGGCTCCAAACCCCTACCATGATGTGTTTGAAAGGGATGTTAATTTTAGCTTAGCCTGCTCAGGCCCAATTTTGAGCAGGTCATGGGTCAAAATAGTTTGGCCTGGTTAGCCCATGGGTCAAAAAAGACATCGATTTCTATTTTTTAAAAAAAAGTAAGAATAGGTTGAGCCCGCCTGTGGCCCATCCGGCTACGAGTCAGTTAGCGTGTGGATAGAATGGGCCACGAGTTACCTGACCCATTGACATCCCTAGTGTTCCTTCGAGATGAACTCTTTTAGAGTTGCATTTCAAATGAAAATTAATATTGAAACTCACAATATTACTTTCAAATACATTATTTCTTAAAATTATATACTAATTCATTAGTTACGTATTTTAAATAAATTATTTAATAAATCAATTGTTCATATTCAAATGAGGACACAACTTAACTAATATTGGTAGGTTCACACATTTTCATCTCCACATATAACAAGCCTAAAATTAAAAATATATATAAGAAAATTTGCTCGTTATTTAACTCACTTGAGAATAATCACTTTAATTATTAAACATTAACTTTATCAAAATATTGTAAAAATACAATATTTGGTCTGAAAAATTGTGTATGATGATTGTTAGTCCTTATTAGCATTCAAGAGAGAAGATAATCCGAGCGTTTCAGATTTTAATAAACTTTGTTACTCAAAATACAATTCGATCAAATTATAATATGATGATAATATAAAATACTAATGTAGCTAGAATGCAATGACAGAAATACAATATAATATTAAGAGAGTAGGAAAAGATGTTCAAATAAACCTTGTCTATGTTACTTTACAAGACTCACTTGAGATTTTACTAAGCTTTTCTTTTAATTAGGCGAAGAGGAATAATCTTATAAGTCTCTTTATTTGTCACGGGTAAAGAGAAACTTTTTTACAATTATACTTATGGTGAAGAGGAACCAAAATCTTTTGGAATCCTACAAACACTTTAAACAATCTTCCAATTAAACTTTACAACTTAAATAAATCTTACATTCTCACTTAATGTTCTAGGACTCATAATTAATTCATAATAAGTGTATGGGTGTTTATAATGCTTGAAACTAACTCTCTTAATTATATTTTCATAACACCAAAATTTCATTAAGATTATCAACAACCAAAATATGTATTTATAACCTAGAAGGTTTCAAATAGTCATTAAAGATAAATCTATCAAATATAAGGAATTAATATTTACGTAAGATCAACTAGTCAATCACCTATCTTCGACTAATTGGACAAAAAATCTCTATATGATAATCGTTGAAATCCACCATCGTCAAGCCAATTATAACCCTTCTGCTAGCCTATGGAATCTTTGATTAGCCCGCCATCAACTAGCTAGTTGTCTAGTTAATCGTAAGCAATTCATTATGTAACCATTTTACACTTTTTTGGTTAGCCCATCTCAACTCCATGTTCAAACACTTGAAATATCAAATTTAATAACGTAAGTTATTAAAAAACATTTAAACATCTTAGTTTGATGAAAGCTTGACTTTATTCACATTTATTGTTCTCCAAATTTTGTTTTAAACATCAAGAAATTTTTCCTTAAACATAAAAACCTTAATATCTCTTGATAAAGAAAATCAATGCATTGAAATTGATACAAAATATTTACTTATAAAGATCTTCTAAAGTATTAAAATGACCATGTTAAGGGTATAAAAAATTACTTTAATTTTACATAACTAAAGGTCTTCTACCTTCCTATTTGAATTTATAGGCCTTTTAATACTTAAGTTGGCTACATATAACATATTTTGGCTGAATTGAATCATATGCTTGAATAATTAACACTTTATTTCTTTGAATCACTAAAAATAAAATATTAATTACAAATATAATTTTGTTATCATCAAAATATAAATTAAACCATAGAAGGAGTTCAATCACTACTAATTGGTATCATTGGCTGCCATGGCTTAAATGAAAGTAAAAGGGACCTCTAATTTATAGTTCAATTGGATATGTATATTATATTTGTATTGATTTTTTTAATTTTATCCAAGTGACATGTAAATTTGAGGAAGTGAAAAATATACAATATTAAATGTAAATTGGTATATAGAATTTTCTCATTTATAAAATGAAGTATAATATCATCAAATGAGAAAGTACCACAATATCCAAAATACATCTATAAAATCATCAAGAACAAAATCCCTTTAATGCCCCCTAAAGATGTCCACCTTAATGTAGTTAATTGACATATAAATGTTATTGCGTGAAGATATAACTATATAAGTTCTTAGGAATCAATAAGTGGAATTCACTCATACATAAAAACGAAACATTTATAATATCAACAATTGACCAGGTACACTAATAAATCCAAAGTATATACGTAAAAGTATAAACAAAATCTTAAAGAGCAACATCCATCTAAATCTCCTTAAAAATGTGTAAAAAAATGAATATACAAAACATCCATCAATTTCACATATCTCTCCCTTTTGGCAACATCAAAGAGGACAAAAGGGAGCTACAATAGAGATAAGCTACAAAGGAGGAGGAGGGGGAGGAGATCACCCTCATGCTTGATTGAAGATCTCAGTAAGGCACCCAACATAATGGTCCAAGTGCTCTCGAAATAAGTCCATCTTATCATGAATAAGTGTATGCTTGACATGCATGGATATCAACTAACTACACATGTATGTATGCCAAATTTACAAAGTATTTTGAGTCTTAACAAGCTCTAAAAATAAGAAAAGACCTACAAATATATAGGTAGTAAAGGTCTATTAAGGGGACCTACCATATGATTAGTTTTCTCATCATTAAAGAGTAACTCCTCAGTGTGACTTTATGTTCTTAATGTGATACAACAAGGTAAAAGAGGCATCTAAGACACAAAATAACACAAACAAGGACAAACATTAAAACTAAAAGATATGAAACTGATAAGCAGTAAAAATAATGAAAAGAACAAGGAAAGAAATACAATACGAAAGTGTGGGTAGTGACTACATCGAGGAGTAGAGAACAACTGCGAGGAAGACAAATAAAAGAGATTAAGAAGTAGGCCTGTGCATATAAAGCAAATACATTAAGTCAAGTTTCACTAAAAAGAAATAACAAAGAACTAACGGAAAAACAAAATAGAAATTATATGGGTTGCCTCCCATTTAGCACTTTTTTAAATGTCTTTTAGCTGGATACCTCAACCGTTATGCTCAAGGTGGATTGCTCAAAATGATTGATTCCACTATTTTCTTCTCTTCATTGGGATCTTTCCTCAAGAATTTTTCAACCTTTCCTGTAGTTGCATCACCTAACAATTGACAACACTTATCAATTTCTTTCACCAAGTTTAGCTTCTTGTCTTCTTCTTTCTGCAATGCAAAATCAAAATATGCAGCATCAATTTGATAAAAAAAAAGAACAGTCTTAAAAAATAGCAGTAGTAGGAATGAGTTCAACATTAAAGATTGAAAATTCTACTATTTCTCCCAAAACAATCATGCTCAGTTTCCTGTTCTTCATATCAACCAAGGTATGGTAGTGGCCACAAAAGACCTCCCTAGGAGTATGGTGTGCTCCTTCCCTTGCTCTTTAACATCCTCCATATCTAGGACAACAAAGTCTACGGGAACAATCAATCCTCCCACCTTCATTAACACATCCTCCATTATTCTTTTCGGATAACTGATTGACTTATTAGCTAATTGCAAACACATGATTGTAGACTGTCCTAGATCCAATTTTTGATAAACAGATTGAGGCATAAGGTTTATACTCGCTGCAAGGTTAACCATAGCCTTAACCTCATCACCATTACCCATTGATACTTGCACAAGAAAACTCCCTGGGTCTTTCAATTTGGGGGGAAATTGCTACTGAAGCACTACACTTGCAACTTCTAAAACTATCACCTTCTCAGTTGGCTCAAACTTCTATTTTTTAGTGCTTAGTTCCGTAAAGAACTTCAAATAAGTTGGAATGTTCCTGATCACACCTAAACAAGGCATATTAATATTAACTTTGGAAAACATGTTATATAGATCATAAAACTGCTTGTCTTGTTACAGCTCGGATATGGAATCAATGGTCTATAAGGATTAGTCGCCTTATGTAGTCTTGGTCCTTCATTGCAGTCAGTTGCATGCCCCAGTTTTTCACCTTGCTGAATGTGACTTGAAAAGTTGTCGTGCCCATTGCTTTCTTCATTTTACTCACCTTTTCATTGGTAAGGCTCTCCTCCTCTTTATTACTTGCACTAGACAGATTAGAAGGGATCTCAACATGATTATCAGTCACTTTACCACTGCTCATAATAGTGACGGCTTAAGCTTGCTCGGGTTGACTAGGTAATTTTATTTTTGGGTTGTTGTGCATTTGAGCAGCGAGTTGCCCTACTTGAGTATCAATCCTCCTTACAGACGCTTCCAAAGAGTCAAATCTCTTATTGTTCATTTCTTGATTTTGAGTTGTTACTTGAATAAACACATTCATACTTTCCTTCAAAGAAGGCTTGCTCGGTAGATTCTGATTTAATGATTGCCCCTGAAATTGGTTTTGCTTATGAAAATTTTGATATTGTGGTTGGGGCTGCACTGTTGGATTATTGATCTTCCACGAAAAGTTGGGGTGGCTTCTCTAACCAGGATTATAGGTGTTTGAATATAAATCATTTCGCACCCTTGGTTAAAAACCATCAAGCGAGTTCACTTGTTCTTCTACACCTACAAAAAATCCAATAGAATGTGAACAAACATTAGCTATATGATCATAAGTTCCATATATACCACATACCTCTTAATTTGGAACGTTTTGGGGTAGCCTTATAGTTAGCATTCTTATATGCTTCGTCAACTCAGCCAATTGCATAACCATTTCTTGATTTGAACTCACTTCATAAACTCCAACTCTTCTCCCTCTCACACCCTTTTATTGAGAATTGGCCCCCAACATTTCAAAGATCTCATATGTTTCTTCGGCAGTTATCTCTTCCACAACTCCTCTTACTGCATTGTCCACCGTGTACTAACATTGTGTCAATCCATTATAAAAGAACTAGTTTTGCATGTAGAGTGGAAAATGATGGTGGGGATATTGTATTAGCAGAAGTTTGATGCGTTCCTACGCCTTATAGAATGGCTCTCCCTCCATCTAAGTGAAGGTAGCTATCATTGTCTGCAACTTAGAAGTCTTCTGGTGGGAATAAAATTTTCCCATGAATTTGTTGCACACGTCCTCCCATATAGTTAATGAATCAGTTGGAAGGGTCATCAATCATGCCTTGGCCCGATCCTTCAATGTATATGGGAAAAGCCTCATCCTGAGTTAATCTTCTTTTAGACCATCGAACGGGAATGTCTAAAGAGTGGTGTAGAATTTTCGAATCAAGTTTAGAGGGTCTTCATTGGGAACCCCATCAAAGGATGGCAGCATGTTATAGTGGATGCTCTTCAATTCATAGTTTCTGGCTGCCTCTCCTAAACATATACATGAAGTGGCAACACCAATTACTAGTCTGGCATATTCCTTCATTATTTGCTGCCTTTCACCCATCTCTTGATCTTCAGGCTTGGGTTCCTAGAGATTGTCTTTAAAGCCCCTTTGAGGTCCTCTTATCTAATGTACGTTATCAATAAAGGGAGCAAGTTCACTTTCCTGAGACCTCCTTCATCACATAAACCAAATAAGAACAACAGTGAATTAATAAGAAAATTACTAAAACAACTCAATGAAATAACACAAAAAAATGTATGCATGAACAGATAAAACAATCAAAATTAAATTAAGTGCAAACACTAAACACCTCCCCCGAAAATGACGCCAAAAACTTGTTGTGCCCAAATAAGTTTTAAAAATACCTAGGCTATCCTTCTCGCAAGTATACGAGGTAGTTATAGTTGATTACCTAGGGTCATCTCTTACAGAGGTGAAATTGATCCAGTCAAATTAGCCTTGAACAAAAATAAAAATAGATACAATCTTAAGTATTCTATCCCGATTTGTTGAGTGAAGGATTTAAAGAAAATAACGAAATTAAACTAAAAAGTAAACTAATTCAACCGGAAGCAAAAACAAATAGATTAATTAAAGTGGAAAACTTTTCAGAATTAATTTCACTAATTTAATATCCTATGCACGACTAAGGGGAAATGATTGGGTAGTCATCTTACTAAAATTAACAATTGGGTTCCAAGATCAACTCGAATAATAAACTAAGTCTAATTTTTATATTCAACAAGTTATCATTCGAATTAATTATAGAAACCCGACAACTAATTACCACTTAAGTTAATATATTTCTAGTTTTTAACCTAAACGTCTATAGTTTCTTATTCCATATTAAACTTCTTCTCTCGATCCTTCATTTAATACCAAAATGATGGAAAGTTTGGTCATGTTATTGCATCCATTTAGTTTAGGAACTATAGCAAACATAAGACAATAACCCCTCAATCATGCATATTTGACTAAAATATCTACGTTAATCCTCAAGAGAAAGATATCAGCCCATCACGGAAATAACAAGATTCATCATATTCAAATACTTCAATCCCATCTTAATTAGTATAAGAGAAGCATTAAAGAAAGTGAATAATCGAAATGAACTATCAAAAGCTAACAGAGTATGAGTCTATCAACTAACAAAGGAGTAAGTTCAGTAAAACAACAGAGAAATAATAAACAGAATAAGCAAACAAGTGTTCGGATGAGAGAGTAGTGGTGATCTCCTGCACTCTCGAGCTCTCTGTATTAGCTCTCTCCTTCTGCTCCTGCTTAGTTCTCACCTAAATGATTAGATGCTCAAGTTGTTTCCACCTCTCTGTTGTTCTTCTTCTTTACCTCACTCGACTGGTCTGTGCTTTATATCCTCTCCTTTGCACCTTCTTTCTTTCTCTATGTTTTTGTCCCCGAATGAGTCTGTGTGTATAATGTGAAATGAGAGAATGATAGAATGTGCCACCAGCTCTTGGTTCCAACCCCTTTTCTAGCCTTTCCTTTTCTATTTATAGGTCGAGGCTAGGTTTAGGGTAGGTTTTATCTGTGTCGTCAAGGCCCTGCAAGTGTTACACGTTAAAATGCAAAGGAATGGTCACGGGGGTGAGTAAGGCAGTCATAGGTGTGACTCATTGTCACCCTCCCGTAGCCATAGTCACAGGCGTGATGCATTGTCACACCGATGAGTTATATGTTCATGAGTGTGGCCATGTAATTCACGCCCATGAGTTACATGGTCACAACTGTGACCATATAATTCATGTGCCACACCTGTGACTTACATGGTCATAGATGTGACCATGTAATTAAATGTGTGGTCATGCAATTAACGTGTATGGCATGCAAAATTGTTCTGATTTCCATGCAATGTTCACAAGACAATCAAATTAACATTCATGCAATATTCACACCATTTTCACTCAATTCATCTCACATTTGTATCAAAACACAAGGACTTGTAACCAAATCAAGATATTAAGGCAATTAAACCCTCCTTCCAAATGATGGAATAATATTATATTACATTCCATTCTATTAATAAACCCCCAACTAAACATGACCATAACTTCCTAAGTCTTTGGAAGAGACCTAAGCAATTTTCTCACCATCTCAATATTGGTATATGATTTACCTAGGGTTTTAAGAGCATTTTTAATATTAATAAATCTAGTGCACATTCTTGGTAATGCTGTCATCATGCTTCATTTGAAACAATTCATATAGATGTATGAGGATGCTCGCTTTTCTCTTCTTGACTTAGTTAATTCTCCTACCTGCGAATTCTAATATTTGTCAAATTTTATGTGTTGTCTCATATATAAATATCCTATCTAATTCATTTCTTCCTACTGAAAAAAATAAAATGTCAATAATCTTTTTATTCAATGAAATGAGTTTCTTTTTCTTGAGGATCCTATTCTTGCTTTGGTTTAGGAACTTTATTATCATTTGGGGTAGTGAGGGGAATAAATGGGCTATCTAAGATAATCTCTCACATGTAATGCTTTTTGCCATAAAAAACTTTATTTTTAAAAAATAAACAATAATTCCCATCAAATAATGGATCTCTACTAACATATTGAATCTTTTAGATATATGAAGATGTTAATGCATCTAGGTATGTCATGATGATCATTGCATAAAAATTTTATTCGAAACTTTAATATAGGAGACACATTCTAATACTACTTATAAGAGAAGGGGAAGTGAATTGCATGTTTATGATTTTAAGACTTTTTGCCACTTAAAATGTAATTTGATTAAGTTCTAATAGAATAATAGTATGAAATGACAATATAGTTAAAAATACAATCACAAAAATATAGTAATGTAAAGAGAATAAGAAGAGAGATTGCAACCTGATTTAGAAATGGTTGAAAAAGAAAATATGCCTATATCCATTATTCAGGAATCACTTGAGATTCCAATAAACTCTAATCTTAACTATCTCAAGAAGAACCTTCTTAAAGTCTCTGTTCTCATTTTGATTAAAAAAAAATTGCCTTGACTCACTTTAAAAGTTCTCGAAAATTTATTTTAAAATTCAAGATGTTTTTCTTTGAAAATCAAAACAACAACACATGCATTAAAATTGAATATGACACATTTATGTATTAAAAATATCTTAAGCATTAAAATGATCAAGTTAAGGAAATAAAATATTTGATTTTGTTGAATTTACACAATTAGTTTCGTAAGTTATATAACATATCTTTTGACTTAATTAATTTCTATATTTGAATAATTTGTTTTTGCTTTATTTGAATCACAATTAGTAGCAAAATTGATATTAACAAAACACAAAATTTACCCTTCCCGAATTTAAGTCATTTTTTTTCTTTTTGGAAAATTTCATATCCTTTCTTAGATGAGAAATTTAATTTTGTTTTATACGCTTTTAATAATCCTTCAGCTGTGTTTTAGGTGGAAGATCAATCGACTTCCTGCCTCTCGATTAGAGATGACAACGACGGAACAGAGGAGATAAGGGGCAGCAAAAACTGGTGACAGCAGCAAGCAACAAGAGACGGCGACGGTAACAACGAGGTGGCAAGGGAGGTTTGTGATTTTCATATCTGGTGGAGATTGGAGGGGGGCTAAGAAGAAAGTTTTGATAAGTTTTTTTTAAAATTTTAGTCCTCCTCCTTTTTAAAATTTAAATTGTTACTCAACCGATACCAACTAATATTATTTGGCATCTTCATCTAGAAGGGAACTAATAATTTTTATATCATTTTCCAATCGGTATATATATTGCGATATTCAACACTTTGGTAAAAAGACCGAATGGTGCTCTCTCTTTCTCGAAGGTGATAATAACTTTAATAGATTTGACAAACCGTCATAGCCCAATTAAATGAATTGCCGTAGGGTAGATTATTCGCCTAATTAACCGGCTTTCAGTTTTCTTCGGCAACTTGTTGACTTCTAAACATTTATAGCTTTAATTTCTTGACTTTGTTTAATTGCTATGAATATAATAATGACTTTTCAAACTCCGTAAGGTTTTGATTTTGGACAAAATCTACAGGAATAATTTGAAATTAAAAGAAAAAACTTGAGTAGATTTTGACATCAAAAGGATAAGAATACGATAAATCTTTCAAATTTATTGAATTCTTCCGTAATTTAAAAAGATCACATTTCAACAATTGCGTACTAGTTAAAAGCTATTAAAAATGTTAGTTTATACCCTACAACCAATTAGTTAGTTGTAATTTAGTGACAAAATAATTTAAAAATATTCTTTATCTTTTACATTCTTAGATGTATATAATAAAGTCTATGAGATAATTATACATTGCAAATAAAATTACGATGTGAATATAATAATGAAATTCATATTATATTTATATATTATTCTTAAATTGTTCTTAGTCATTGTTCTATTAAGACTGAACATTAATAGAACGTAAAAAGACTAACATATGTTATATTTTTTCTTATGAAGGAGGTAATCGATCTCATAGACTAAAGTATCGAGATATTTAAAAAAATATGTGGGTGCTTGTTAGAAAACAAGTTCATTGAACTAACCTCATATGAGAAATCTATTTGGAACATTACTTATATGTCTATAAATTTTTTTATTGTAATGATTGTAAAAGTGATCACTTGACTTGAGATCTCTAAAGTTATCTTATATAAGGATTGCTATGTTTTGATACTACTTATAACTTGTTTTAGTTAAGGATAGCTTAATTGGTAGTTGTGTAGCATGAACTATAAGAAGGTAGTGATTGATATATGATTCATCACCTTAAAGTAATTAGGAATAATGTTTTATTGTTCTCGATTAGTATTGATTTAAGAAATCCTTGGCTAAGGTGAAATGATATTTTATAAACAGTTTACAAATGTTATTAATTGAATCAATAGCTAATTATGAAGAACTAATATGATTGTACTAAAAATAGAGTAAACATTATTTTTGTACTTTATTGTATGATCATATACAAAAAAAGTTATGCACAGAAAAGTTAGACAAAACAACTTTAACATTCTTAAATATTAAGCAGTCATGATGTGATACTAGACATCAATCTTGATATATGGATACAAATTATTTAATTACAGAAGTAAAGATAGATTAAAGCAGTTTAATTTATCTAATCCTAATATGAGTTACGGTGATAATTTGTATCCATTGCCAACATATTTGAGAACCTAATAGGTCACACATAAAGAACGAGTTGAAGACAGAAACGATATTTTAATCAGTTTAAACTTGATTGTAAAGTTTGAGAAACTTTATAGTTAAATATAAGATATTTAATAAATAAAAATCAATATAAGATATTGGATCTTTTTTAGGTATAACTGGTATTTAATTAGAATTATTTGTAATTTTAATTAAAGTTTAATTGAAATTAGAATTTAGTTTCAATTAAATTACTAAAATGTCATAATCCTATTATAAATAAGCTTAATCTCTAAGAGAGCTAGCACTCCTTGCCTAACTGTATGCAACAATTGCAGAGTTCTCTCAACTTGTTCCATGAATATCGTTAGAGACTGAACACTTGTGCAGCTACAGCAGTTGAGATGATCCAATTTTGAAAATGGTTCAAGGGATATGAAAAAAAATGATCAAGCTTCGAAATAAGACACATATTATGATTCATACTTTATTATGATTTGTATATTAATTATTTTATAGAATTTAAGGTGATCTTGATTTTTAAAAAATTAAAATATGAAATTTTTTTGTAATTTGGTAGAAACTCATTTAAAAGTTGGTAACATGTGTATATGCATGCTTTTTGAATTAGACTTATGGGACGTTTTGCAAATTTGTAGTTAATTTTTGCTTCATTTAAATAAAGCTTTAGTACTCAACTGCAAAATTTTAAAATCTTTGCATTAGTATGTGAAAATTGTTTGTTCAAACTATTTTGTATATAAATAATTATAATAATTTATTTTCTTATTTATTGTGATTAATAAAGTTTCAGGTTTATTCAATGAATATTTTACAGAAAATTTGATGTATAATTATGATATAATTCATGAAGAAAAAGTCAAGATATTGAAGGAGTAACCCCTATCTCTACAGTCAACCTCTTTTGCATTTAAATCATCCATAAGATAACTTGAATCGAGTTTCTTTTTATTTGAATGTAAGCTTCAAAAAAACATATTCTATGAATAGGAATTAGGCTCCTTGTAATTTAGAAGTACTTTTTTTAAAGATCTCTTCCATTATTTTAGAAAAATGCATAAAAATATAATATTGGTAAAAATTTAAGCCATTTCTAAGGCTAAATACTTGGAGATGGTGCAACACCATTTGCGAAATTATTTCTAAGTTTTTAGAATTAAGATTCAAGCTAGTTTTAAAGTTCCTCATCAATATAACTTAAGTAGCCTTTATATATGGGAGATATATAGGAGATGATATACTCATTACACAAGAGTTATGCAAGAACTATAATAGAAAAGGTTACTTTAAGTTATATTATTAAAGTAAAAATTTATAAAGCCTTTGATTCCATCAATTAGAACTTCATCATCAATACTTTACAAGCCTTTAGGTTCCCTTAAACTTTCACCAAACTGGTTGAACAATGTATTGTTAAAAACCAACAATCAAGTTGGATGGCTTAAGGCGTGAAAAATCACTATCTTTAAGGAAATATTTGTCCCCACTAGTTGCTGCAGAGTTTTGAAAATTTTCCTTCTAGGATACAACAAGCCTAATGTTCTCTAAGACATCAAAATCAATAGAGAACCAAAGATGAACTTCAATTAAGAATGAATATAAGAAAGATGAAGAAGAAAAAATTTGGTTGTGTATTAACCATGAATTGGATGTTAAACCAGCCTTATATAGACTTAAAGACACCTATTCATAATGTACATGATTGTTCATGGCACCTATTCATAATGTACATGATTGTTCATGACACCTCTTGGGAAAACATACGACCATTCATTTATAATGTACATGATTGTTCATGGCACCTCTTGGGAAAATATGTGACCATTCATGGCATTTGAATTGAAAAGACATGTCTTTTCATTTATACTTCTTCATTCAATTCCTTGCATTTC
>JANIPN010000006.1:50430905-50443933 GCA_027478595.1 Erythroxylum anguifugum
CTGTGACAGTTGTGGTGGCGCTGACACAGGTTGAGGAGTCACCCCTGCTTGATATGTAGGTGCAGTAGTTGCTTGGTGCAGCTCGGGGACAGGTGGTCTAGACGGCCCTCCATAAGGAGGTCCTCCACCACGCTGTGATCGTTGCATTCCTCTTCCTCTGCCTTGATATTCCGCAGAATGATGCTGCTGTGGCATCCCACCTCGACCTCCTCGTCCAGCTCCACGACCCCTGCCACTACCAGCACCCGGCCCCTGCGGTTGAGACTCTTCAGGCTCCGACCTCTCGCCCGAACCCGAAGGAATGTCACTTCTTCTCTTCCTCACCATAGTGATATCTACAAGAACACCCCACAAAGAGTACAGAAAATAAGTCCAAGCTCAGTTACTGATGGCCAGAATAAAAGAACATATATAAGAACCGAATACAATCAAGGAAGTCCAAAACAACTTAAAGAAACCCTAATTTCTTCCCAGAAACAAGTTTTTATAGAGTACAAAAAGAGACCGAAAAAAGTACAGAAAAGAATAACCTACCAAAAAACGCTAAACAAGCAACATCATTGTTTTCCAGAGACGGAAGACATTAAACACATTACACCCGATAATAATATGTTGCATTAAACACGCACTAAACCTAATATTAATAAGTCAACTCCACAAAGCAGATACAACAAAACACACAATAACAACACAATGAAAAGGGACAAACTACCTCAAAAGCTAAAAAGTATAACGACAGAAAGAAATCCCAACCGGAAGGACGACCACGGTGGTTAAAAGAGGGTTATCTCACACAGCAATAAAAAAATATCAAGAAATAATCCCCAAATCGTTATCAGAATCATCATCAGCGGCTAACCGTAAGATCTACCGATCTGTAACCAGAAAAAAAGGGGTACTCACTTTTCCTAAGAAACCCTAAAAATGCTAAAACAAAAACACTGGCAGATTAAACTAACAGATCTGAGAAAACTATATGTGTCAAACTGAAGTAGATCGAAACGCATAGAAGAGCCAAAGAAGAATAGAATATGCCATAAACGCTTCGAAAACCGCTTACCTTGAATCAAAGGAAAAGGAAAACAAAGAGGAAGGGAAAAACTGGGTAGGTAATGACCGCCCGCTTAGCACACTAGAGCTCTTATTTGAGAAAGAGAGTGTGTGACTAAGGAAGGGAAAGCGATTAAGGCAGTAAAAAGAAGAAAAGGAAAAGAAAAAGGGTTAAAAGAAAAGAGGAGTTGGGTTGTTGAAGGAGAGAGAGGGCCGCGCAACGCAACAAAATAAAACAAACCCTCGCTTTGTAAAAATCACAAAATGATTAAGAAAACATCCATTTTACGTGCCCTTTATAGGGGTGAGCGGCAGGTACTTGAAAATGACCACTCCCTCCCTAGTCCCTACCCCTCCATCCTAGTGCCTTGCCCTTCTCTATCACTTTGACATGTGGTTGCTGACCTGGCAAGACCCTTGAATTTTGACTGATCCACCCACCTGGTGACTTGGCCATTTCTTGCCATCTCACTCGCTTTTATTTTTCATCTTTGTTTTTTACTAACCAGAACTTTATTATATTATAACCTAAGAGACAATGTAATTCGGCAGTTACTACTAAACTTTTTCTCCTATCATTAAAAGAATTTCGGTTAATTTTCTGTTTTATTATGTTCAAGGTAAAAATTTTGGATGACGTGTACAAATTGAAAAGGGCAATGAACATTTTAACTCAACAATGAATACCAGAGTTATTTACAATTACGTACATGAATGAATTTTGAGACTATTAGTTTACATAATAATGTGTTTCGGTTGTAAATTAAAAAGAACAAAATGTATTGTGTCATCAAAAAATGGTTGGGAGTCCAAGCGGCACACGCACAAAATACTGCCAGATCGTTACAATTCCCCTGTTTTAATTTATCCACAAGAAAAGATAGTTTATTTGCTGCCTATCATAATAAATCTCGGGCGTCCCAAAGCCAAAACATACAACATTATTAGGTCATTGCCACTACGTACTGGTGGAGCCTCCACTTTCAAAGCCCAAATCTTCACTAGTTTTCCTTTCCTTTCCAGCTGTCTTTAATATTTACACAAATATTTGGAGTTCCCGAGGGAAATGATTAAAAGCCATTAATGCAAAATACTATTACTTCTTTTATCAAAAGGATATATAATGTAATAGTGTGTGTAACGGATACAGAGAGTGCGCGAGTGGGCATCGGTTTACTTTTAGTGTTCGCGAGGAAGCCGTACCATCATTGGGCCACTTCCCACTAAATGCCAAACCCCTTTCTTTTTCCTCCACCTCGCTATCACTCGCACCTGCTGCCAAATCCTCCTACTCGCTCAATGCCATTTGACACCTCCCTCCCAAACTGTGTGCTATTTTCACCACTACGAGCGCGTGCGGTGCACTCTCCAAGGCATAAAACTAAATGGGCAACAATCAGACGTCCAATCAGAGGGGGGCTTATCGATATTATCCTTTTCGGGGGTGGCTTATTATAAATGCAAATAATGACGTGGAAATCGGACCTAGGTCTTGATGCGCTTGCTCCCGAAGTTTCTTTTCTCGCTTGCATGTCTTACTTTAGTCAAAATTAACCATGAGAAGGAATCGATTACTTCGTTACCAATGTTTGTATTTGGGTAAGCACTTAGTTAGCAAGTTGATAAACGGAGTAGACGGACTCGGAGTGAATGAATCTGGACCATTCATTATCTGACTCCCATGGTATTATGCATGTAATGTAACTGACGTTTTCCTTTCATTATCTTCTGTGCATTCTATTTTAAACTTTAATAGTCCAAATCAAACTTATTGTTTCTAAATGCAATGTAAAACTCAAAAACTTACTGTATTTAACTTGATGGTTTTAATAAAACCAAACCGTATTTGATTAATAGAACTCAATCTTCGTATTTAAAACGTTAATGGGATTAAAGTTAATCATCAGATAAAAGGATAAACATAATCTTCCATTGATATTTAAACAACTAGTAACTGATTCTGTTAAATTAATTATCAACCAACCACTGATATTGTTACTTGCAATTTGTAGCTAAAAAGAAAGAGATTAGTTATTAAGAAAGTCGAAATACTAACTCGTTTAGTCTTGTACCTTTCGTGCTCCTCGGCCAATTCCACTCCTCGTACCCTATCCTATCATTCCCAGTACCTTGCGCTAGTTCTCTGGCCATCGAAAAAAGGTTCTACAAGACAGCAGCTGCCTTGTCTCATTGTGCAAAGCTGAACTTTCAATGTACACCCCAACAGACGCAAATTACTAAAATTGTCATTTCGTAACATGGGCTTCAATCGCAGAAAGGGCAAAAGCCCAAATACTACTCTGTTTGTTTTGGACTTTATTGTAGACGACAATTGGGGAATTCTGAATGAGTCGCAAATTTCGAACTTAAATTCACCCATGGCCCTTTTTTAATTAATCACATCAAGTACATACTTGGAGGTGATGCATTTATTTATTCCGGTAAAGCTAACTTTACTTAAATTTATAATAATATAAAATTATCGATTTTTTGTAAATATAATCTAAAAATTATATTATATTAATCTAAGAAATTAGATTCATTTAAGTCAACATATACCTAAATTTTTTAATTCATAATATTATATTTTAAATTAAAAATAAAAATCAACAATATCTAAAAATATTTTATTTTTTAAAATCCTGTATATAGCTTGATATAAAAAATATTTAATTTTTCAAAAGACTTAATAATATAAGTTTACAGTATTTTATACTTATAATATAATATTTATTTAATATTTTATGCTTTTTACTTATATAATGAATTTATCTAAATTTCAAATCTAAAGTATAAATTATCCTAATGATTATATATATTGAGATTAAAAATATAAGCAAGAATTGTTACTATAGATAAATAAGTAGAAGTGTGAGAGAATCTAATTTGACGTATAGGTGGGAATTTTTAAAAACAATGTCATATGAGTGGTAGGATCAATGTCAAATAATCATTCAACAATAGTAATGGAAGTGAAGAGGGAATTGTCAGGAGGAGCCTAGATATTCAAGGTAGTGAAGGTCATATGGAGTGTTTGGGGATCAATTGAAGGTTTAAGTAGACAATTTCGGGATTTAGATACCTAAAATGATGATGGACAGCAATATGTCCCAATTCCCAACAAGTTTGACCTTGGGACTATAGTTATTATTTTAACTGGACCAATTAAAGGAGTAATATTTTTAGGTCTAGGTTGGAGTGAAGTAATGGGTTGAAGTTTGAGTCTGGTTGGTAGATGGATTAAAAGGAGAAGTATTATGGAGAAATAAGATGAGGAAGTGTAAGTTCAGAAGGAGAAGCTAGGCCATTTGGGTTGTTTAAATATATCCAAGAACTACCAGCACTGCAATTGTCTTTATTCAAGCCTCCGAAAATCCCCACCTCACAAAAGTGCTATAGAGATCACCATTGAACTTGAATATGGGATCTCAAGATTCGGAAAAAAAGAATGTTACTGGAAGTATAATGTTAGCATTCAAAGAAGACCAATCTCAGCACTAGACATTCGAATATGGTGGTAATTGTAGCTACTCTGTAGACAAAGAAATTGGAGATAAAGTTGACAATTTTAAGGTTAAAATCATTGGGGAAGACATAAGTGGATTTGTGAATAATGTTTGTTGTAATTGCAAGAGTGCTTTGGAACTAAGAAAATCCCTACTGTCTCGTTTTTCAATACGTAGGGAGAAATAAAATTTTTAGATATCTTAAGTGGGAAAGACGATAAAAAATTAGAGATTTTTGAAGATTAGGGTTCAGTCAGAAAATGAGATCCATTCATATCACTCATTAATTTGAATCTTAAAAATATATTAAAAAGATATTTTATTTTTATATAAAGAGAAAAAATACGAAATTTTAATGAAATTATGAATTATGTTATTTATAATTTGATTTAAACAATTGATAAAACACACATTTATATAAAAAAAAATTAGATTATAATATTTTAGAGTTTGTAAATTTTTAATGTTATAAAATTATTTAATTTTAAATTAACAAAATAAATTTTATATTAATATTGATGTAATATATTATTTTTATTATTTATTATTTATATGAATCCACACTATAACAAATGGGACTTTTGGCTACATTTTTTTAGTGACAAATTAAAAATCGACGCTAAAAGTCCGACATTTAGCAACGTTTCACACAATAGTCGCTAAATGATAACAAAATGCACCACTTTTTACAACAGTTTACTAGTTTCATCGCCAAATGTTCAACTTTTTGTGATGGCTTTGCAATTTTGTCACTAATGTGATATCATTTCACGATGATTAAGTAAATCATCAGTAGATGTTGAGCTCAACAAATATGTTTTGCGACTATTAATAGTAATTGTCCCAAAATATGCCACTTTTTGTAACATATTTTGTAGTTTTGACACAAAGGTGATATTATTTAGCGACGATTAAGTAAATCATCGGTAGAAGTTAAGCTCAATGAATACACTATCGTCGCAAAATGTGCAACTTTTTGCAACATATTTTGCAATTTTGCACTAATATGATAGCATTGGGCGACGATTAGCAAAAGTGTCGCAAAAAGTCATGCTTTGGCAACGAAATGTATATTCGTCACAAAAAATTATTGTTAAATACTTCACATATTACATTTAAATTGAATATAATTTATAATTATGCCAAAAGTGCATGCACATATGTGCTCTCTATGGCCTTTCTGGTTTTTGGTATCTTTGGAGCTAAGTAACTGAATGTGCCCATGACCTGAGTAATATTTGGGTTTAACCAGTGTTCATAGGCAAAAAGGAAATTATCTCTCCACCGACAACACCAACCCAATAACTGAACCAAATTTTAGTGACAAAGTCATCCAATGCTAGAAATTTTGATACAAATTATCGTAGATCCTGTTTGGAGTCATTTGACATTAGACTAACCGCAACTTGGATCATTAAGTCTAACAATCGTACTATTGCAGGAATTAATGAAGAAGATGAGTAAACTATGGAAAGTTTGAATGGATTAAAGAAGCTAGGAAAACAACAACATCTGAGTTGTTGTACTTTAGACACACAGTTTAAATAAAACCACAAGATTGTTATCCAAAACTAGCGCTTATTCTAGTCTTTCTTTTATATGTATTTAAACTGTTGTAACAACAACGAGTACGACAAGTATAACAAAATTGGTTATTTTCCTTCTAATGTTCTCTTAAGATCTCCATTTATATATCTCTCTCTCTTCCATCTCTCATATTCTCTTATTTGAGCTATAACCTACCTAAAGATAAATCCGTATAATTTCTGGTATCAGAGCAATCGGTTCTAGGAAAAGAATCAATGGTTGAAAATGCAAAGGGTGTTGAGTTGCGTAGAATCAAAGAAAATTTAAAGAGCTTGAGGGAGGTATAAACCAAGAATGAGAAATTGTTTCTAAAATCACAAAATAGAGCTGAAAAGTTTTTGAGAAGGACATGTTGGAGCCTAAAACCATTCCCACACAATTCATACAATGATAAACAGTGGAACTAAGACAGACTATTTCAGTTACTCAAAACAATCCAAGAGTGGTGCATTGGAAGGAGTTCACAAGTGTTCTCAAACAACACTTTGATGTAGAAATTTTCGATGACCTAGTGAGAGAATTTAAAAGGTTGGAACAGGAGGACTCGATGTTGGAATACTGCGCCAAATTCGACCACTATTTCAATTGGCTATCATTGTCCGAGGAATATGTGATTGTTTCTTCCTTAAAGGCCTCAAGCCAAAAATTGAAATAATAGTAAGGTTGCTTGAGCCATCTTCCTTACATCACGCATATATGTTGGTAAGGAAGCAGAAAGCAGTAACGATGGCGAAGGTGAGTACCTCTTTCTTCCAAGGAAACACATTAAGGAACGTGAGCTCCGAGGGAGGTCATAGCCCAATTCCTAGAATGCAACAACCATCAAAAGTAAACAGGAGTGTAATGCCAAATGGAATATTACCCACTCTAATGACTTCAAAATGTTTAACAATAACAAAAGCATTTAAAACCCGAAAACACATCAGTAGTAAGGAATTTGACAATAAAGGGAGTGGGGACTTTATTTTTGGTGAGATAAAAAATATAGTATGGATCATAAGTGTAAGAAGAAACAATTACAATTGTAAGTGGTTGCTAGGGGTAAAGACTCTTTAAAAGCAATAACGAAGGGAGAAAAAGAAGAATATGAGGAAAAGCAGTTAGAAGTTAACTGTCCAAAAGTATCCATACAAGCAATGACAGGGCTAACATGTGAATAGGATTTTAAGCAAATGCAAGTCGTGGGAAGCTATCAAAAGAGGGTGATCCACATCTTGATAGACAATGGAAGCACCCATAATTTTTTGGACATGCTAATCCTGAAGAAAGGCGATTATGAGGTTAGGGATACAGAACCGTTACACAACACGGTGAGCGGAGGATTGCGACTAATATGTTACCAAAGCTGCATGAACTTCGTATGGACAATGCAAGGTGTCTAATTCACTATAAACACATTGTTATTACCATTAAGGGGTTGCAACGTTGTGTTGGGAGTTCAATGGTTGGTAGGACTAAACAATGTTTTATGCAACTTCAAAGAAGAACTATGACTTTCAAATGAGAGGGTTAAGTATTCACACTAAATAGGAATCCAAAGGGGAGGTCCAAAGTGGTTTCAAGCAAAGACTTCCACAAATTACTTCAATGCTCAAAAGGAGGCCAACTATTCATGATGAAACTCACATTTCCAATTGAATGTCAACTACAACAACTAGGGGTAAGGGAAGATCAACAGAGCACCTTTGACAAGATTAATGTGGTTTTGCTGGAGTTCATCGTAGAATTCAAAGAACCAATCCAATTGCTGCCAGACAGGAAATATAACCATGAGATACATTTAAAGAGGGAATGGAAGCCATTAATATTAGACCATACAGATATTTGGGAGCTCAAAAAGATATCATTGAACAATCGGTGAAGGAACTAATGAATCAAGACTTCATCAAACATAAATACAAACCATGCACATTACTGGCAGTCTTTGTCAAGAAGAAGGACGACTTGTGGAGGATGTGTGTGGATTACTGTAAGCTCAACAAATATACAATTAAAGACAAATTCCATATTATGTTAATAGAAGAACTACTCGACAAATTACATGGGACCAATTGGTTTACAAAATTAGACCTATGATTAGGTTATCACCAAATCCGAATACAACCTGAGGACATCCCAAAAATAGCGTTTAAAATGCATGAAGAGCATTGTGAATTTTTTGTGATACTGTTCGGGTTGACTAACACACCATCAACATTCCAGATAATGATGAACGAGTTGTTTAAACTGCACCTTTTGTAGCTCCATCTTAGTATTTTTCGATGATACCTTGATTTATAGTCGATCTCTACAATCACATGTGGAACACCTTATTATGACCATGGAAACGCTAAAAACTAATCAATTATATTTAAGAGTAAGCAAATGTGTGTTTGGAGCAAGGCATATTGAATATTTGGGTTATACCATCTCAAAGAAGGGAGTTGCAACAAACATAAGAAAGGTTAAAACAATTAGAGATTGGGTGGAACTGAAGAATTTAAAGGAACTCAAAGGCTTCTTGGGGATTACAGAATATTACAGGAGATTCATCAAGGGATATGGTCTGATTGCAAGACCCCTATAGAGTTATTGAAGAAAGAAAATTCTTAACAATGGAGTTGGCAACAAGAAGAGAATGAAGCATTTAAAAGAATGAATGAAGCAATTATGACAGCACCATTGTTGACACTTCCTGACTTCTCAAAATCCTTTGTAGTGGAGGTGGACACTAGTGGGTTAGGCATTGGAGCAGTAATGTAGTAAAAGGATCACCCAATCTCTTATCGTAGCAAGATGTTAGTTTCAAAACATCAAAGGTTATCAACGTATGAAAAAGAGTTCTTGACCGTGATCAAGACAATTAAGCAATGCCATCATTGACTCGGTATCAAACCTGTCATTATTTAAACATATCACTAAAGCCTAAATATCTGTTTAAGTAGCAACTATCCACACCATTCCAACAATTGTGGCTTCCAAAACTCTTAGGGTATGATTTTAAAGTACAGTAACACGGTGGGAAGAAGAATACGGTAATTGATGCCATGTCTAGATTCACCAGCTCAGAATTACTGATGATGCCACTTTCACAGGTTAATGGAAGAGATAAAAATGGGAAATGGATCACACTGTAGAAGATATGAATAAGTAACTATCGAAAGGAGAGGTTACTTCAAGCGCATATGAATGGGAAAATGGGATGTTACATTGGAAGGAAAGACTAGTGATAGGGGCAGACAATGCACTCAGAGAATAATTAATCAAAGAGAGTCATGACGAATAATGGGAGGACATTCAGGTGTATTGGCAACTACAAAGAAATTACATAATTTTTTCCATTGAAATGGCTTAGTAAAGGATACTTGGAACTAATTTAAAAAATGCATGATATGCCAAAAAGGTAAGGATGATACATCAGCATATCTGGGTTACTATAACACCTTAAAATCCCATAAGGAAGTTGGAGAGAACTCAGTGTAGATTTCATCGAAGGGTCGTCAATATCCAAAGGGAACTATGTGATATTAGTAGTGGCTGATCGATTTACAAAGTGTGCTCATTTCATTTCATTTTTAGTTAATAAGGGATATTGTAACATTATTCCTCAATCATATTTTCAAACTGCATGGAATGATAGAGGCAATCATCAGTGACATGGATCCCACATTTTAAAGAAAATTATGGCAAAAATTATTCAGGCTTTAGGAAGTTAACCTCAAATACTTGATAGCTTACCATCCACAAACAAATGGACAGACAGAGGTAATTAACAAAATACTAGAAACATACCTGAGATGTTTTTGTGGAGAGACGCCTTAGAGGTGGAGCGAATGGATTCCCTTGGCCAAATGATAGTAAAATACAACATACCATTCAGTCATTAACGCAACACGGTTCAAAGTGTTATATGGATATTCCCCATCTATCTACCCACTATACTTCACTAGTGACTCAAACATATTAAAGGTAAATCAAGCTCTTAAGGAATGAGAAGCAACATCATAAATAAGAAAGTTATACTTCAGAGAACACAAAACATAATGAAACAACAAGTAAACTTAAAAAGGCCATGACAGGAATTTGAGGTAGGTGAATTGGTTTTATTAAAGCTACAACCCTACAAGCAACATTCTCTTCAAAGGACAGCCAGCCACAAATTGTCACCATTGTATTACAACCCTTACAAAATTCTGAATCTTGTGGAGAACGTAGCTTATGAGTTGGAGTTACCTCTTGGAACTTCTATTCATCCAATTTTTCATGTATCAAAACTTAAGAAAGCCCATATAGGATAAGGCAGAATGTCTACGTCCTTATTGGAAGTACTCACTACAATAGAGCATGTCCTAGTGGTAATGCTAGGCAGAAGAATGGTCAAGAGGAACAATCGCTAAGCAACATAATTATTAATTCAATGGTCAGACGGTTGAAGTGAGAACAGTTAATGGGAATACCTCTTTTAACTCCAAAGACAATTTCTAGAGGTCAACTTGATGGACAAAGAAGTGAGGGGGGTGTTTGTTGCAGGAATTAATGAAGAAGATGAGTAATCGACAGGAAGTTCAAATGGAATGAAGAAGCTAGCAAAACGACAACGTTCGAGTTATTACACGGACGCATCATTTAAATAAAACCATAAGATTGTTATACAAGATCAGTCCATATCCTAGTCTTTCTTTTACATGTATTTAAACCACTATAACAATGACTAGTACGACTAGTATAACAGAATTGGTTATTTTCCTTCTTATGATATTCTCTCAAGATCTCCATATCTCTCTCTCTCACTCTCTCTCTCTTCCCTCTCTTTCATTCTTTTATTTAAACTGAACATACCCACAGATGAATTAACATAACACATACTTTTGTAAACGTGCCTAAACCACCATGACTAAGAAGCTTTTTGTTTCCACTAAAAGTATTTGTTGCTTTTTTTGAGCTCTTGACAAAAGTTTCAATGTTCTATTATAACAGCAACAACTCGATGATTGTTCTCCAAATCGGCAAAGGAGATAGTTGTTGGGTAGATTATGGTTTTGTGAATTTTAGATTGGGTTAAGTCGCATTATTAATAAGATTAGAAATTTTAGTTTATAGTTATTTAGAATTATTTATAAATTAGGGTAAATATGAAATTAAGGGTATTTAAAAATAACTAAAGGATCAATAAGAAATTATAATTAATTAGTAGTAATTAAAATTTTAAAAGTTGTTCTAATTAATTGAATTAATTATTAGTAATTTTATCGTTAGTTACCAAAAAAATTTTAACATAATTTTACATTTATAGCCCGATGTTTGAAAAGTAGCTTTCTATTTTTTTACAAAAATAGCCTAACATTAGTCCCTCAGTTAATGAAGCTAACATGGCAAGCTACTTCAGTTATGTTAAGTTATACCAAGTGCCATGGGAAGCCCACATCATATTATAATAAACTTAAATTATATTACATTAAAGAAAACCAAAGGAAAAAAAAAGCTCAACATTACTCCTTCCCTCTGCCAATATTTTCCCTCCCATCTACCACACCCATTTTGTTATGCCCATCATTCGACGACTGGCCACCATCTGACAATGTCATTTTTGTTATTCTCTTTTCTTTGGCGACATCATTCTTAATGTCTCTCATCAAACTCTCAAAGTGTATCTAATTTTACAATTTAACATATGTTTTGGAGCAAGCTAAAATTTGGACTCTCAAGAGTTAATTTACCCACAGTTATCTTCCTACTCTTTACTCTTTAGTTTCTTATAAATCTCTTAATTACTTTGTGTCATTCTAATTCCACCCTCTACAAACCTACACTAAGGAGGCATCATTGCCTACTTAAACGTTTGTGACCACAACTTATATAAGATTCCTTCTTTTGTCATTTACATTTTATCGCTTTCTTTGTTAATTTATCTAGTTTTGACTTTCTGTTATCTTTTGTTAATCTTAAATCTTAACACTTTTAACCCAATATTTTTCTTGCTTTCACTAGTCTTTCTTATATTATAACTAATTTGTGGTTTCAAAAGTTGGTTTAGTCTTGAAAATTAGAGCTAATCGATCCAAAAGCTTGAACATGTTTACTTTATAGTTTGTTATAATATTGGGGTTGGTCAACAAATAGTAACTTGCATGGGTTGGTTAACAAAGATTAGTATATTTGACATTCATAGTACTAGAGAGATCAAGTAGCCATTTTCTTTATTTACTACATAGTTTGTCTTTGTTGCAAAAGTGATCAGCTTTGTGATTAAAGCATGATGTTTTTATGAAAGTAGAAATTTGGGTGCACGTTCCATTCCTCTCATTAGACCCTCGATAGCATTCGTAGCTATAGCCCAAACTCCATTATTCCCTTATTGCATCAATAAATATACAGTGGTCTAATATACAGTGATGTCTTTTATTAATATATTCATAGGAAGATATTGTAATAGAATTAAAAGAAATATGGGCAGAAATAAAATAAATGTAGTTTTTGTTGCTTATGCACCTAGTATATACTTGACGTGAGAGAGTGTAAAGGTGTCGTTAATAGGTTAAAAATTGTTGTCTATTGTTCTTTTGATAATTTAGCAAAAGTTGTAAGGATATATGCTCAATTTTATGGGGAGAAACCATTATGTTCAATGATAAAACAATATTAGTATTTATTATTATAAATGGTATACTAATTGTATTTGGTTTTAATTTATTATGTGATTTAGATGTATATACCTTATAGTGATTGTCCAACTATAACGAGAAGATAAAGTTAGAGATATTAAATGTTTAGCCTAATATTGGTCAATATTTTTATCGATGCATTAAATACAAAAGTAAGTATTACAATTATAGTTTTAATGATACCATTATTATACAAAATTTTAATCAATATTCAAATTGAAAGTGTCTTATAAGTATTCAGGAT
>JANIPN010000006.1:50444033-50455417 GCA_027478595.1 Erythroxylum anguifugum
ATATATAAGAACCAAATACAATCAAGGAAGTCCAAAACAACTTAAAGAAACCCTAATTTCTCAACTTTTAGCAGTTACAATGCTTTCGAGAAAATTAAGTATATGTGCTTATGATATTTCTAGTATTTTTTAGGTTGATGGATTTATATTATTGGTATTTGTGAAAAATGTGTAATAGTGTAAAGAACTAGTTTACAAGCTATGATGCCCTGATAATATGTAAACTGAGGATTCCTTTTTCTTGTATTTTTTTATGATAATGTTACAATTAAATTTATATATGAAAGTAGGTGTATAAGATAGAATTATATGTATATATAATAAGATCAAATAAGAATGAAATCAAATTTATAGTTGTTATTAGGATATATGTAAACAAATGATATAAGTAAATTTAGGATGTAAAGATTTTACATATCATTAGGTGTTGTTTCTAGGAGATTTTCTATATTAAGGGTTTCCTGTTGGTTGTATATATGCAAATTGAATATGAATGAGAAGACATAACTTATCCCATATAAATTCTTTATGATACCATAGTAAACACCACCAAAAACCCTAGACATTCCTAGGCAGCCAGTGACTAGAAAATTAAACTATGATAGGCGACAACAGAAAGAATGGCAGTGTCGGTGGTGGTAAGAAGAAGAGCAACATTTTGGAATCAACCTCTCCCTATTATCTTTATCCAATAGATGATCTAAGACTCAATGTATGTAGTTTAGTTCTTAAAAGGTAATCAAACTATAACGATTGGTCTAAGTAGGGGTGAGCATTCGAGCTAATCGGGCCAAATTTTTACTGTTCGGGTAAAGCCTGAATTACCCAAAAAATTTTCCATCTTACCTGGCCCGAACCTAAAATTTCATTACCCGAACTTACCCGGCCCGATCGGGTAAATTGGGTAATTTTGGGTTACCCGAAATTCTGTTTGGTTCTTGGTGTATTGTTGGGTTTTATGTGTTCCTCTTACTGTCGACCTTCTTGCTATTGTATTACGGTGGTGTTGTATTGATTTTTCATGTGTGTTCTAATTCAGATCCGACTCTAGTGGGTATAGTTTTTACTATTATCCTTCAGATTTTGGTACTCCATTCCTACGGATCTACTCTCTACTTGCCGCAGTTTGTTGTCTGTTTATCTTCGGCAAGTACTACTTCTGATCCGACTCTTGTGGATCTAGTTTTAGCGATTTTCCTTTAGATCTTTGGTGCTCAGTTACTACGGCTCTTTCTTCTGCCTACCGACCTTGGTGCTATCTTTGTTTTTACTTCGCTAGATCTGCTTGCTTCTGCCTTCCTGCGCGCATCAACAACACTATGGCCGCTTGTGCAAGAAGAAGCAAATACAAATCCAGTGAGAGAGAGTGTACTCAATCATTACCTAAAACAAGAAGCAAGGTAGAGAAAAACCCATTGAGAAGGAATGGGTAACAAAATAAGCTGCGGATAGAGAGAGAGAATGAAATAGAGTGATGAAAACCCTAACGGAACAGAGAAGAATAGAAGTTAGGGAAAAAGTGGCGAGAGGGGAGAGAAGAGTTGGTAATTGAGGAGCTTATATACTAGAAGGGCAAGACCTAATTCGGGTAATCGGGTAACTCGAATTTTTTTCGGAGTTACCCGTCCCAAACCGAAAATAATTCAGGTAATACCCAGCCTGACACGATTTACCCGTATTTTAGCATTTTGTTACCCAAATTAATTCGGGTCGGGCCGGGTAATTGGGCCGGCCCGAATAATTCTCACCCCTAGGTCTAAGGCCAAACATAAAGTAGGTTTCATTGACGAGACAATTAAGAAACTGGTGGAAGATTCAGATAAACTTGAGGATTGGTGGAGGGTAAACTCCATACTTGTGCATTGGATTATGATTGTGATAGAACCCAAGATTAGATCCAGGCTCACTTACATAGATTATGTCAAAGATACTTGGGACAACCTCAAGGATTGTTTTTCAATTAGGAACATAATAAGGGTTCATCAGTTAAAGGAGGCTATAAGAAGCTGCAAACTGTAAGGAAATAGCATTACAACTCACTTTGGTTAACTTAAGGCTACGTGGGAAGAGTTGGCAAGATAAGTGCAGGTGCCAACATGTTGTTATGGAGGTTGCAAGTGTAATCTTGCAAAGGAGCACCTAAAGGAGAGAGAAAAGGAGAAGGTGCATGAATTTTTAATTGGACTTGACATGACACTATACAAAAATCTCCATACCAATATTCTGAGCATAGATCTTTAAACTCTCTGACTTGAATACATACTTTTGTGATTTAGGAAGAAAGGCATCAGCAAGTGGCTCAAGCCTACAATAAAAGAATTGATGCAGTCAAATTTGTGGTGCAAATAGTGCCTAGTTTCAGGTCATAGGGCAATAAGAATGAAAAGGTAGTATGTATAAACTATAAGAAACCTGGCCACGAGGTGCGATATTATTATAAAATCATTGGTTACCCTGAATGGTGGTCTTTCGATCGAGGGGAGGCCACGAGAATAGAGGATGAGGTAGTAATAGTGGTGGATGAGGAGGAGCTGGATGAGGGTGAGGCACTACTACGGTTACTAAAATAGCTCAGAGAGTTGGCAGTACTGTTGGATCATCAGCCGAACCAATCTTGCGCAGGATAATTGGACTCACCTTCCTAAGCTACAAATGATCAATAGGTAACTTTATTGTTTATGCTTAATATGTCTAAAGGTTCAACCTCCACTTTAGAAAAACTAATAATTAAATTATTTTCTCGAGTTGATAATTAGACATATAAGAATATCAACATATGATTGGAAATAAAAATATGGTAAATGAAGTTCAGAATATGATTGCATCTCCTTGGTAGATGATATAATTTGTACTATCACATTTACTAATAAACTATTTGTGATATAAGACCATACTTTGAGGACCCTAATTGGTGTTGGTGAATGTCAAGAAGGGGTTTACAACTTTCGTAGCATTGCTCGAGTGTCGTTATGATGAGCTAAAGTGATGGAATCCTTCATTTTATGGCACATGCGTATTGGTCGTCCTTCTTCCCAAGTACTTAAATTGCTTCATGCCATTAGGAATAATACTATTTTCTTTGGAGAACAAAGGAATTGTGATATATGTTTTTGTGCAAAACAAACACAAGATGTTTTTCATTTAAGTAATAACAGAGTAACTGAGCCATTGTCATTGATTCATTGTGATTTTTGGAGACCTTATTGAGTAGTTTCTTCTTATGGTGCCCATTAATTTTTTTTACTGTTGTGAATGATATCTCAATGGCACTTTGGGTTTATTTGATGGTCGATAAAACAGAGGTTCCTAATGTTATTTGTAATTTTTTTCCATAACCCAAACTCAATTTAATTATCTAGTGAAAATTGTACAAAATGATAATGGGATAGAATTTCAACCTTTAAGGAATTATTTTTCAGACCATGGTATAATTTTCCAAACTTCATGTATAGATACCCCTTAACAAAATGGGTGGGTTGAAAGGAAACATCGACACATTCTAATGTAGGTCATGCATTATATTTTTAGGCTTACTTAATGATTAGTGTTTGGGAAGAATGTATTTTGGCAGTAAGATAACTTATTAATCGGACTCTAACTAGTTATAAATGGTGGTAAAACACGACATAAGATGTTATTTGGAAAGGAACCTTCATATGACCATATTTGTAAATATTTTTTATGTTATGATCATTATTGTTGGTGTGATCATGATAACTTTGGTTTGCAAAGCTAAAAGGGCTAGAAATTATATGCTCTTGAGTCTGATGTCTATTTTGTCTCATGTGACGTTGAGTTTGTTGAAGATAAGTTTCCTTATATTGAAAACAAGGTGCCTAATTTTGATGACAGTGATGGAGTGGTTTTTCCCGTTGCAGTTTATGACGATAGAGACCTTAATTTGGGTCATGATGATTTGCTCAATAATGTGGGATAGCAAGATGGTGATATTGCTTTGATTTTGATAGTTTAGCTAGGCGGCATGAAGAAAGGGGGTGAGCTAGCTCTGGAATCATTAGTATAGATAAATAAGTAAAAATGTGAGAGAAGGTAGTTTGACCTATATGTGGCAATTTATAGAAATAAGGTAAGGTTTCTTATTAAAGGTTAGGTTATGTCTAAAAAATCAAAGTTAAAGAATAAATTTTGTTTGATTTGAACTCGAACTTAACAAAAAATTTAAACTTGAGAATACACAATTGAAATTGACTTGAATTGTCAGAAACAATATTTTAAGACATAAGGTAAGATTTCAAAACAATATTTTAAAATAGTTTAGCCAGATTATGAACCATTATTATTGATCATCATCCTCATTATGGTCATCATTATCATCATTATTATGGTAACCTCTATCAAGCATGTTCTCCATCACAACTGTCAAAAAAACCCTTTGTCATAAAGGCTACCTTAATTCGATGCCAACTAGTCAACTCAGGTGCTCAAAACCTTTGTATGAATTATTAAACTATAACACAAAAGTTCCATAAAGAAACATCATAAGAAAAAGATACCAATAAGCCTCATCTTCCTCTATATATAAATTGCCCAACTGCTTGCAAATAATGTGTTATTTTGAAGGAGAAGGTTACACTATTATGCTTTATGTCATTTTGTTTATGATGTACATTAGTGTTAAAACAAATTACATAAAAATGAAAAAATCTTATTTAATGTTGAATTTATATATGATATGAGCACTATAAGTGGGACATGCATCTTCTGTGGTGAGCTGCGAAGCTTATCTTCTTTTGTTTGGTTCATCTCTTGGTAATGTTAAGTGCCATACTTATCGATCAAATCAACTATACCAAAACTTGATTAAAATTTGAGTCAAATTTAAATTTTATTTTAAATTTAGATTCAAAATTTGTAAAGCCTAACTTAATTTATTAACATTATAAAATTAAAAAAAGTTTAAAAAAGTTAAAATTTAAAAGGTGAATACAACTAAAATAATATCAATGAATTTTTATATATAAAAAGTATACAAACATTAATAATTAACATTAAAAAGAAGTAATGAATTTTAAAAAAAAAAGTTTAGCATCAATTTTGTTCCTATAATCAATTTTAATCAACTAATATTCTTAAGCCATTCAATATTTTTGACAGAATATGTAAACAAAGAATTCCTTTTTCTGGTATTCTTTTGTGATGACATTACAATTGAATTTATACATGAATATAAATGTATAAGATAAAGTAGAATTATGCGCATGAGAAGATCAAATCAGAATGAACATAAAATTATGGTTGTTGAGATACTGATAACAAACATATAATGAAGATTATAGAGCATATTGTGCATATGTTATCAGCCAGGCTCAAGCCCACGGTTGTTAGTGACAGTGAGCTTGAAGCAAAGTCAATAAAGCATAGTTAAAGATAAGGCTTCAGTCATAATGTCAACAAATTGATCCAAAAAAGGATATATGATGGATGTTAAGAGCTTTGGTGGTGACTAAGTATGAAACAAAATAAATATCAATTTCAATATACTTTGTGTAAGAATGAGAGATTGAATCTGCAATAAGGAAAGTGGCTTTAAGATTATCACACTAAAGTGTAGGTTTCAGTGGGAAAAAAAAAACAATTTCAGTAAGAGGAGGCTTGTTCTAACATAGTTTAGTGGCAACAAGAGTAATACTCCAGTATTCTACCTTGATGTTAAATCAAGTAATAGGAGGTTATTTCTTGGCACTTTAAGAGATAAAATTTGGACCAAGGAAGATACAATAGGTAGAAGTATAATAGTAATCATCAAGACAACAAGCCTTATCAGCATCACAATATGCTTGCATGGTAAGAGAAACAGTGCAAATGAAATGAATAATATGAAGGGAAGTGGAGTGAAGGCATCATAGAATGCATTTGACCATGATCTATTAAATGCTAGTAGGATAATAACAAATTGGAAAACTTTGTTGACATCAAATTGGAGTTTAGGGCAGGTAAGTCTAAATAGCACCAATAATACTCCGATATTTACGAGGATCAAGAAAGGGTTGACCATGGTTTTTGGAGAAAGGAAGGGTAGGTGTAATGGGTGTGGTTGCAAGTTTTGGAGTTATTAAATTTGATGGAGAAGATGTTTTGTATATTAGGCTTGTATAAGTAAAATGTCATTTCTTGTGTTAGTGGATTTAATACCAAGGAAATAATGAACATAGATCTTTGATGGAAAAGGTGGTGTTAAGATCATGAATTAAGAAGTTAATAAAGGGAAGGGAAGAACCAACCACCATGATATCAACCACATAAATTGAAATATAACTAGTATGAGTCAGAGTGTAGTGAATAAATAAGGATATGTCAGATTTGGTGGAGGTGAACTTGAGGTCATGAAGTTTCTGACAAAGGCTATAAAGAAAATTTCGAAGACAATAAACATAAAAGGGATGGTGAGGATATGTAAAGCTAAGAGGTTGATATATAAATATTAGCTCTTAGAGATGACTATAAAGAAAGCTAATATTTACATCCAGATGATGAACAAGCTAACTATTGCTAAGAGCAAAAAAAAGTATAATGTAAATGGTATTGGCTTGAACAAAAGGACTAAAAGTATTAGTATAATCAAGACCCACAGTCTAATGATATGTTTTGGCGACTAGATAAGCTTTGTAGCAATCAATAGTACCATTAATGTAAACCCATTTAGAACCTAAAATATTGGTATTTAAGGGTAGAGGAATAAGAGTCCAAGCTTAGTTGTAATGAAGAGCATTGAAGTCTTCAACTATGGTCAGGTATCAGTGGATAAATTTGTTGGCTTAGGTGAAAGAATTAGCGTCAGGGGTAGGAGGATTATGGGTGACCATATAATAATTGATAAAGTTATAGATGGTATAAGGAGTACAAGTGTGATTAGGTATATAAGCAATCTTAGGATATGAATGAGACGATAAAGACGAAGAGGGGGGTTTAAGGGTGGGGGTTAGGATGAAGAAGATGAAGAGGAAGGGTTACACAATAGAGGAAAAGAGAATAAAAGAAGAAGAGGATAAGGAAGAAAGAGGAGGTGAGGTGGTATACAGAAAGTCATTCTTGAGAAATTAAATATGACAATAGATATAGAGCTTTGAAGTGCGATGATCAAAATATCGATAACTTTTGTAGTTAGAGGAATATCCAATAAAAATAAATGCATATTGTACAGATTTTGGAGTAACTTATTATAACAAGAGGAACTTAAAAAAGGAAAACAAACATATCCAAAAATATGAGATGAGATAAATTTTGTTTGGTATGAAAGAGGAGCTCATAAAAGAACTTATGGTGAAAAACATGATTGGGCAACAAATTAATAAGGTAAAAAACTAATAGAAAAGGCGTTGTACCAAAAGGTTTTGGGAGAAGAGGTATAAATAATGAGGGTAAGCTCAATGTCAATGATATGATGAAATTTTCATTTAGGAAAGCCATTTTATTAATGACGGTGAGGGTAAGACATACAATATGGAATGCTATAAGAAGCAATGAAGTGAGCAAATGAACCTTTGATGAGTTTATAAGCTCCGTTATGTTGAAAAGTTTTAACAGTGGTGGGAAAAATGATTTCAATTATTGTTTTAAAATTTTGAAAATGAGAAAGAGCCTGAGATTTGTTAGTTAAGGAAGATATCCACGTACAGGCATCTGAAATCATTAATAATGATAATAAAGTAACAAAAACTAGATAGAAAAAAAGAGGAGGAGGGTCCCCAAGTATCATAGTGAATAAGTTATAAAGGACTAGTATATATATGAGAAGATAATGAAAATGTAAATCTAGTACCTTTCCTTTTAAGATAAGAGATACAATTATTTTTGACATTGAATTTTCTAAAAAAAAGACGAGACAACCCAAAAAGTGTAGTTAAACAAGGATGAACAAGATGTCAGGGATTGAATGAAGTAAAAGATTTTTGAAATTTAGAGGAATTCTCATAAGATTAGGAATATGGTGAACAGAACCTGTAATAATAGTGTTTTAATGTTAAGATCCTTCAAAATATAGCCAAAGGGGTTAAATTCAGTAAGACAAAAATTATCTTTAACAAATCTGATAATAAAGATTAGATTAATAGTATGATAAGGAACAACTAAAACATCAATAAGATAAAGTGGGTGAGTTGAAGTAGAAATGGAAAAATTACCAGCAGAGGAAATAAGCAATGTGTGACCATGATTTGGATCATTATACAATATTTTAGATTCCACAACTTAAGAGTTTGGTGTCGTACGAGTGGTAGCACGAAAAATAATCATTCAGTGATAGTAATGAAAGTAAAATGGGAATTGTCAAAACTTCAAGGTGGTGAAGGGTATGGGATCAATTGGAGGTTTAAGTAGACCATTTTAGGATTTAGAATACCTAAAACGATAGTAGGCAGCAATATGTCCCCATTTTCAATAGTTTGAAATTGGGACTGTAGTTTATTATTTTAATTTGATCAATTAAAGGAGTAATATTTTTGGGTCTAGGTTGGAGTGAAATATAATAGGCTGAAGTTTGAGTCTAGTTAGTAGATCGATTAAAAGGAGAAGTATTATAGTGAAAAGGAGAAACAAGCCCACATGAAGTAATAGGTATAGAAGGATAAGCTTTCCCATTTTGGACTCTTTGAATATATCACCGGTCCATTTGGGCTATAAACTTGTCCAAGAGCATTAAGGTTTTGGTAAGGCTAGCAAGATTGTCCTCTTCGACCCTTGATGCCACTGCATTCTTTGGTTGTATGATTTCCAATGTAGTAGGAGATGTTAAAAGCCGTGTCCGTTAGGTTGGGGTGTGATAGCCTGATAGGAATAAAGGAACTCCTCATAGATTATAAGTTTTTCTTGAAACTTGATGAAGGAGATAGACGATTCTCAATGTTCAACTACAATAATAAAGGATTCATAGTCTAGAGATATGCCATTCAAGGTGAAAAGAATGAGGTCTTCGTCTAAGATGTCTCTAGTAGCAATAAGTTCACTGACTGTGTGAAGAACAAAGGAGAGTTATTTAGTGATTGATAAGGAGCCTTTCTTTAATGAATGAAGTTTTCATATAGAACAAATCGCTAAGAGCTGGGTTATTGCATGAAGTAATGTTCTAGTCCATCTCAAACGTCATGAGCAGTATGATGGTTGAGTGCGAGATAGACAGTGTAGGCAGTAAGGAAGCAATAGACAAGTATATCCATTTTATGCTACTTAAAAAATTATGGAGATAAAAGACTATAACTTGAGGTAGCTAGTACAGAGATAACCATCAATATAGCAAAGGAGATTCGATGTGATGAAAGATAGTTTAGGTAGGTTGTGTTATTTTCACTACAAGAAAAGTAGGAATTAGCGAGGGAAAATTATCGACGGAAACGAAACCATTGCAAATTACTTTTACGTCAGTAACATTGACGTGAAAATTTTTGTTTAACAACGGTAAGAATATCCGTCGATAATTATGGAGGAAAATCATCTCGACAAAATTTTCGACAGACTTTAGCAACGGTATAAAATTCTTGTCGGTAAAGAAGGTAGGATTTGTTGGCAAAATAAAAAAGCTTTAAGTTTACCGATGGAAGAATTTATGTCTGTAAATTTTGTCTGTAAATTTTCAAGGTAAAAGTTGTCGTTTGCTTTAGCTTCAACGTTTTAAATAAAATGAAAACGACGTCGTTTGGTTTAACAGTAAATGACATCATTTTTGTTTGCATTTATCCCACTCGAAAGACCCTTCCCCTGCGTCTTCTTCTTCGACCCTGTGTCTCTCCCTTGCATTTTCTCTAGTGATTTTCTTCTCTCCAGTTTCTATGTTGTGGACTCCTCTTCTATTCGTTGGTGTTTGTCTTCTCTGGCCAATGTCATTGTGTTCTTGACAGAGGAATTCTTGCAGCCTTTCACCTCTGTTACTTCGTGTGATGTTGGATGAAAGTTTGGGTATTTAATAACTTTTGTTTATTTGCGTATTCTGTGATTGGAAAACAATTTTAAAGTATAAATGTTAGTGATGGAAAGAACAAGATGTGATTTTGGTTGTGATGTTGAAATGAATTTCTAATGCATGTAAAGTGTTTGATAAAATGTTTGTTATGTTGATGTTTATTGTATGGGAGTGTTATGATAAATTTAAATTGATAGACATTTATTCCTTTAAATAATGGGAGTGTTATAACTTTGAGACAAGTCTGTATAATGAAAAAAAAGAATGAATCATTCCTACATTGAAAAAATAATTTCAGTTCTTTATTATGGTGTAGTGGAGTGTAGTGTAGTGGAGTAGTACTTACGAGGGAGTGGTATTTCGGTCGTGAATTGGAAAACAAAAAAATTGATTGTAAAATGCCATAGCATTTAGGATAAGAAATAAGAAAATAGTTGGAACCCTAAAAGGGTCATTGCAAAAGGTTTCTTTCTTTCGACTGTGCCTATGTTGTTGATGATGACAACAAAGTAATTAATTCTGTTATCAATTAGTCAAAGCTTAAGGACTTGGAATTTTCACTAAATTGCTGACAGTGATGGAAGTATAAACTAAGAATTTAAAGCTAGATAAATCAATCACTTAGAAATAGAAAATAAATAGTTTAGTAGGCTTGTTAAATCAAATTATAAACTATAATAATATATGTAGTCTATTACACAATGGCTAATGATATGAACTAGAGAAATTTTGTTTGGTACAAAGAACTGTATTAAACGAACTAGACAAATTTATTATATAAAGTATTTATTAAGGAATAGAATACCTTATTTTATATTTTAAAATGAGTATTTAAATATGCACAATTAATAAAAATAAAGTATTTATGACTTTCAAACTTCAACTTGAGGCGGGCCTATTGTGTTTTAAGTCAAACTTTGATGGTCTATAAGTCATACAAAATGGAACTTATGAATTACCAAAGCTTTTAAGTATATTGTTATATGTTTGAAACCACTTAAAGAAATATAATAAAGCAAAACCTAAATCTTATTTATTCATTTGAATAACGAATATAATTCAGATTTTAAACTAAATTATTTTTAAAATAAGTAATAATTAATTATGCAATGATAAATTTTAGATTTAATTTTCATGTGTTAAATTAACATAATTTATTATTCTACACTTATTATTCATATTAAAAACACTATTTACATTCCATTTAAAATTAACCTAATTATTTTCATTTGTTTTCAGTAATAAACACCACTAAATTGTAGGATCATTAAAGGAGAGGAAAGGAAATGGTATATTTTATCGTGAGTGTGATTAGGATTAACTTAATTTGTAGTGTCAACAATGTATTTTTGTTACTTATTCTCATACACAGAAGGGCTGGAAATTATATGATCTTAAGTGGTGATGCTGTCGCCTGCAACCAAATATAAAAGAAAACACTCCCGTTAAAACAAATTAATGTAGTAGCGGT
>JANIPN010000006.1:50802466-50824763 GCA_027478595.1 Erythroxylum anguifugum
GGGCCTAATTTATTAGGCATTGAATAAATATATGTGGATATATTTATTGGGCTAGATTGAATTAAGTTATCGGGCTTTTATTATATGAGATATAATATGGGCCGAAACTTATTGGGCTTCAATGAGATTAGGTTTTCTCTATAAATAGAGAAACTTATGTCTCATTAGCAAGAAGAGAAAAAGGTGAGATGAAAACCCTAGCCACCTTCCGAGAGAAAGATTGTACGGCGTTCAAAAAGGTTTTTAGACGTGCTAGCGCACACTAGTCGCTGCCCGGATCGTTCATCCTCGTATGGATACCGGTAGAGGACATTCGCGCATCGCAGTGTCTATAAATCTGAAAAAGAAAATCCGCGTCAAAAGGTATTTTCATACATGCTATAGTTTTCAGTTATACCTATTGTTGTTTTATGGTCTTTTTCGCTACGTATTGAGAATACTCGGGCCATAGGCGATCCAATAGGCACCATTAAGGTTATGACTTTCAAATGCAACCGAATGTCCTTCTTGCGCTAATACTTTTCCAATAACTTTGTCTGAAGCATCCATGCGCACCATGAAAGGGAGATCAAAGTCAAGTAACTTCAATACAGGTTTTATTGAAATGATAACCTTCAAGTTTTTAAAGGCTTTTTGGCATGTCTTCGACCAACACCACTTTTGTTTCTTCTTTAATAAGTCAGTTAAAGGTGTGCCTTTGTTTTAATACCCTACAATAAATCAATGATAATAGTTCGCCAAGCCAAGAAAGCTTTTTAGTTCTTTCATCGTCTTAGGAACCTGTCAATCAATAATTGCTTGTATCTTTTTTGGATCCATTCACACTTGGAAAAAGTAACAGGGATATTAGTCAAACTAAATGGCATGATCAAAAATTCATATGAGCTATATTGAGTTATACATATTGTCTTCTACTCGTCACTGTCAGCAATCGTACTTGCCAATACCCACTCTACAAGTCTAGCTTCGTGAATATGATAGCCCTTGGTAATTTATCCATTAAGTCTTGAACTAAATAAACATGATATTTATTTTGATAGTCACCTTTTTCAAACCTCGATAGTCTACACACATTCGCAAAGCTCTATCTTGCTTCTTTTGGAACAAAATTGGAGCTCTATAGGGCCTTTAGATGGTTGGATGTATCCCGCTTCCAACAACTCACCAAGTTTCTTCCATAGTTCCACCAACTTTAGTGGTGACATCCGATAAGGGGCATAGGTCGGAGGAATTGCACGTGGCACCGATTCGATCTTATGATTAACTTCTTGACAGGGAGGGACAATTTTTGGTAGCACCTTAGGCATCATATCTTTGAATTCTCTTAATACTTTTTCAACCATATCTGGGACTTCTATCACATGGTCTTCCGTAATTTCCTACATAGCTGCAAGGTAAGTCTCCATGCCTTTCTTAAGGCCTTTTTCGATACTCATGGTAGAAACATGAGCTACAATTGTTGTTTGGTCTGTTGTTCCATCACTAGACCTACAATAATTTATGCAACATGAACTTTGATCATTCATAAGCATAATACCTCTAAGATGTGGATATAACACTGCCTTTGCCATCTTGAGAAACTCGATGCCTAAAATCAAGTCAAAATCTTCGAGAGGTATCACCATCATGTTACACTATCCACGCTACTTCCTATACTCAAAGGAACATTGTATGTAACTCCTACCACTATTTGTGCTTTTTTCATGGGAGTTTTCATCTTTTTAAGGATCTTGTTAAGCTTTAACCCTAATTTTCAGACCATTTGTTCAAAACAAAGGAATAAGTGACACCCGTATCCATCATTGTTGTGGTTCCTTCCCATTGACTTGTATCTTTATGTATATAAGGTGTTCAAAGGGACTCACTTATGTACTAACCTCATTGAGTAAGTAGATAGGATTAAGCCTTGCTTCTGAGTGATTACTTTACCATCCGCATTAGCTATAAAGGCATTCAACTTTTCCTTTCTTGTTTAATCACAGGCGTAATGAGGGCCATTGTATAAGAAACAACCACTACTTTTCTTGGAAGACTTCTCACCTTGTTTAGGTTGCCCTGTTTGCTTGGACTTCCCTTTATGATCATTATCCCTTCTCTCACCTTGGTCTTTCTTCTTCTTTCCTTCACACTTCTCTTGGTAAGTGCCTTCATATTTTTAAGAAGAGGAAGTGGCCCTGGTTTCCTTTGGCACTCTGAAATCTACCAAAGCATCCACAGCCACAATAACACCCACAAAATCCTTAACATTTTTCCTTCAAAACTCTATTTATGCCCAAGCTTGTAAACTCGACATAAAGTTGAATAACTTGTCCTCATCTAACATATTCTCAATATCAAACATTAAGAAACTAAATTTCTTAATGTAATGCCTTACTAACCTAACATACTTCGACCGTTTCAAGGTGTCCCTTGCAAGCTAAGTAGTATTGTTAGGAACGAATTGATCCTTTAGATCCTTGTTCATCCTCTTCCATTTATCAACATAAGGTCGAGCGACATTGATTTCTGTATAGGTTTGAGTTCTCCACCATAATTTTGCATCTCCGTCGAGATATATTGCCAAAACGTTCACCTTTTCCTCACCAGGCACCTTAGCATATGCAAATACTACTCCATATCCCATAATTTTTGTAGAATAAGGGAGAAGTAAATTTAAAATAAAAATAAAAATAAAATGCAAAAAGTGATGATGATATGATTAAAAGTATGTAATTTGATTTAAATGAATTTACTGAATTGAGTTAAAACCTGTGTGGATAAGTTTATATGCTCCCTTTGATTTATTAACTCTAAAATTTCTTTGTTTTTTATACCTTTGCCTTATCACGTCCCTTTGATTTATGAATTATATCACATGTGTTACTAATGGAGATATGATTCATGAGCAAACTTATAAAAATAACTATGCTTTGATTTATGAGCTTAACGAATCCTAAACACTTTGAGTGTATAGAGTGAAACCCATGAAAGGGTATCCAATATTGTTTCATTTGATTTAGATGGAATTGATGAGATGTTATGTTTTCATTCTAAAAATTTATCTTAAGAGTGCTTGTTCTCTTTTGATTGCTATTTTATCTTAAACCATTAATGTATATTAAATTTTGGGAAATTTTTAGATGATATGAAAAAGAATGAGAGGTTGTTAAAAGGATGATCGATGTATTAAATTGATGTATGCTTGAGGACAAACATGATTTTAGTGTGGGGAAATTTGATAAGGTGTGATTTGATTATATTAATTGGAATCCTTTCTCTAGTTTTTAGTTGACTTTTGGTTATTAATTGGTTAAAATTAATATTTATTTTGTTTTAAGATGTGACAAGTGGAAATTAGTTCAAATTTAAGCATCAAATTGGAGTGTTATTTGTTAAAGTCATGAATTTTGGAAAAAGATGATAGATTGCTAAAGCGAATAAGGAGAGATCACTTAGAAGTTTGGTTCAATTAAGAGACTTATTTCTAGCTCTATTATGTAAGGATTTTGATTTGTTTAAAAGATAATCTCTAGAATATTGAAAGAACTTTTTTGTGTAGGAAAATAAGAGGAGAACGTTACACACAGTCTCTCCATTATTACCTTTCATCTTTCTTTTGTTTTCTATTATTCTTTCATCTATTTTTAGTGTGCAAATATAGCCATGTATGGCTAAATTTGACTTTTCTGATTCAAAGGAAATCAAAACTCTAATTGTAACTTTGAAAGGTTTTGTTCTAAACAAATATTTTATTTTAATTAAATTATTTTTTGTTTCTTGTTCTTCTATTTCGTGAGCAATTAATATTGATTGATTTGAAAATTTAATTCAATATTGATTATTCTATAGTTATCCAAGTGATTCATAATTGTTAAGAATGATTAGTACATGGAGTAAATAGGCTATTTATCAATTTGCTTATTTAACTTATAAGAAATAAGAAAATTAAATTGAATAGTTGTAGCTATCTCAATTATTTAATTTAAGGTTTATTCTTTTTTATGAATTTACAATCATTTAGTTGATAAGGAATGCTACCATACCCAATTAATTAATGGTAGGTTTTGATTTGAATGCTAAGTCTAAATCAATTAATTTAGCAAAAATCGAGACATATTATAGCTATCCTAATAGTTCTCATACTAGCAACTTGAGTTATCAAATTTTATTTTTTTAGACCAATGATTAAAGTTACATTTGGATGAAATCCTTCTTTTGAATCAGAGTTTGATAATAATGAATTTCTCATTTTTTATATTCAGTTAATTTATTTTGAATCCTTAATAATTTTAGTTCATTCTCTAGCTAATCATAAACCCACATTTTGTTTTATCAATTGAATTTAAAAACTATTTTTTAGTTTTCTTAGAAATTAACCTAGTGTTAATGACTACTACAAGATTTGACAACCCATTCACATTCATATATCTTACACAATATCTATAAGCAAGTCCTTCTAAGTCCTCATGTAAAACTTGTTCAAAATCTGTAAACAATCATCAATGTATTAATTATTAGAATGAACTACAAATTCAAAATTAAAATGAAATAATGTTGTTGTACCTTTCTCTATTTGACATAAGACCTAACCTCTTTTTATACAACTCCCTATATCTTGACCAAGCAATTCATAACCATCTCAAGTTACTCTGTTTTTAAATGCTATAACTGCCTAGGCAATTGTAAATACATTGTTATTGGCATCAACCCAGACAATTATAAGAAGTTTTCCTCTATAAGTTTATATAAATAATAGTTTACAAGGTGTTAAATGCCCCTTCTTGTATGCATGTAAACTTAAATACAAGCAGTCAACTATGTCATTTGGATATTTGATAATGAATGGACTTCTTTTATTAAACTATAATATGACCAATGCATTGCTTTTTAACTTCTTGAACTTTTTCCTATCCTCACACGTCAACATTTGCAAAGTCATAGAAATGTTTTTATGTGTCTTTTTATTATTGATTTGTATGTTGAAATATATAAGTAGAGCACCCTTCAAACTACTAATTTCCCATTTAGGGTTATCTTTAAAAAGGATAAGTACTTCTTGGCTATCTACATGGACTTGCACCTTTTACTACGATACTCCCTCACACATTAATTCTTATATTGATAAGTTTAGATTTGAAATGTCTCTTGCTTTTGTTTATAATAGCATGGATTCTCCATCTGCACTTCTTTTTACAATCACTTATGATCTTTAATTTCTCATTCTTAACATAATTAGAGTCAAATTCAGCTCCATAACATATTGTACTAATGCATTCTTAAATATATGTATCAAGTCAACTAACATGCCTATCTTATAAGTTTATATATAATTCAAACCCTTGTCTATATGAATCTTTAAATATCTGGTCTTTTGATTGACTATTTTTGAGTGTATCAATATTTAAATAACCAAAAGTTTACATTGTAGTTATAACTAGTACTGACAAGTATGAGTCGATACCACGAGGACTATAGATAATAGTAATTACCGTTATCCTATTATCTAAACTATGGAATTTGTTTTGATTTTTTATTTAAAAGAAAATAAAAGTAAGCAAGTAAAATAAATAGGTAGTAAGATTGAATCAAAAATTAAGAAAGCACTTAGTAAACTATCACTATCAGAAAATTAGTATCTAGGTTTTGAATTCCCCTAAAATATTTGACAGATTGATCTTTTATATGTAATTGTTTTATTAATCTATTGGACCACGGAGATTCCTATGGTATGCTAATAGCTAACCTTAAGTCTAATTGCAATTAATCCTAAGGTTTACAAAAAAAATTACTTAAGTAAAAATGTTTAGGATTGCTTTACCAATCTGTGAATCCCTCTATTAGGTTGACCATAATCTTAAAGATTTATGTCATCCTATCTCTAAGGTTGCAATTAACTCCTTCCAATTATGGTAGATTTATTCAAATAAGGATTTCTTAATCTCTATATTATAAAATCAGATTATGATATAATACTTTAGATCTATTAGAACATAAATAAAACATGTTATTGGATCACAATATATCAATTAGACCAATTGCATTAATAAAAGAATCAAAATGTATTAAAGTATCAACATAGGGTTCATCTAACCTAGAAACTATAGGAATTTAGTTACACATGATTAAAGATGAAAACAAACAATAATAGAAAGACAAGTTAATAGAAAATAAAGGGTTCATAATTCTAAATCTCCCTATTTATCTCCTATCGAATATTCTTGCAAGTAGAGGTTTGATCTTGTATTCTTTTGGATCTTTTGATGAATTCTTCGTGTTTTCCACTTTCTTGGATCAAAATCCCCCCTTGAGTCCCTCTAAGAGTTTCAGAATGCCTTTGTACATATCTCTAATTACCTCTGAATTTGTCCTTTTGTAGTAAATTTTAGGGTTATAGGAAGTTGCATAGGCCGATGCATAATCGTGCATCAAATCATGCACATCCTAAAATTTCCAGAATTTGCAAATTTTCATAGCCTGGGAGAAATGCAAAGGTCATTGCAATCTTGTGCATCCCTTTTATGCTTTGAATCTTCGTTTTATGTTGTGTTTTCATGTAAATTCTTCTCCTTTAAGTCCATAAAAGCAATTATACTCTGTAAATACACTCGTAGCGAATTAAGTACCAAATATACAACAAAAGTATAAATTATCAAGCAAAAATACATCAAATATGAGGTATAATTATGATTAATTTTGCATCTATCAAATTCAAACATCCTCACACTTAAGCTTTTGCTTGTCCTCAAGCAAATCATAATCAAAATTATAGATTTTACAACATCAGTCCTTCATCAATCCCAATTTGTCCATTCATACTATATATCAGCATATCCTATCGAATTAAATTAACATACAATCAAAGTCAAGCTATCATGAAATCAACGTTCTAACTGATCAGTGTTAATAGTAATCAAATCATAATCTCATTGAAATCAAAAGCATTACTTTTTACACCATCACCAAAATTTCTCTCAATACACTTAAGTGTTTAAGGTGAAAAGTATTAAACTCTCAATCAATACATAGTAGAACTCTTACCATATGCTTGCAATATTATCACATTTCCACCATTTATATACATTAGAAACAAAAATCAAAAGGTCTTAATACAAGTTGTAATGGGGTTTAGGTATGGTATGGCTAGGAAAATAAAAATGGTTGAATTAAAGGAAATTTACTAGAGAAAAACTACAAACAACTTATTTACAAATATACAGGTCCTTTTATTAAAAACCCAATGGTACCTTATACTTTTCTTTATTTTTTTATGCTTGTTTTTTTTAATCAAAGCAATTTTGAGCATTCAATATGTACCACACTTGATGAAATAATGCACCTTTCAAATATTTCAAGTTTTAAAAAAGTAAAAAAAGTAAATAACCTTTAAGGTTCAAAATAATAAAAAGGTCTTCAAAGAAGAATAAGGTAAAGGTTAATATGTGGATTTGATCAATGAAAAAGACTAAAGCTTAACTTGGTTATTCTTAAAGGACAAAATTATTGGTATGGTAGTAATCAAACAAATAGGCTAACACAAATTGTTAAATCTAAATGCCTTTATCACTTCAATGATTCCAATTCCACAAATATGATCTCAGTATGTATAATGAAAGCAAGTTTTAAAAGTATTCAACTATGCATGATAACACACATAAAAGGAATGAGCTATAAAATTTTTAAAATTCTTGCTCTTAGGCTGAAAGCTCACTAAAAAAGAAAGGTATATGTGTGCGTAAATAATATGCAATTTTCATTCAATTTGACAATTTCAATGAATAATAAAAATACGACTTATAAAAGTATTTTTATTCTAACTATCATCCTTTTGCATATTAATTCAAATCAATATTCAATAATGAAATACGGTATTAATGGAAAATTTTCAACCAATACAAGATATCACTTTATAAAATTTATTAATCAAGATTATAATAAGCTTAAAGAAACCTTTGAAAATTCGTTAAACCCTTTTTCCACACATAAAGTTGTACATTGTCTCTAATGCATACAATATAAACATTTATGAATAAGTAATAGGATTAAGTTGGTACTTTCTTGAATAAGACAATTTTCTGATTTCTGATCCATCCAATAGTAACTACATCCTTCCAAAATATAAAGAAAAAGGGATAAAAGAACATGATAATAAAAATAAAAAATAACAAAAATGATAACAAAAACATGAAAATAAAATCTATCCTAATTCATGGTTGTCTCCCATATAGTGCTTCTTTAATATCATTAAGTTGATGTAACATGCAAGTTTACCCTTATCTTGGGTCTATAATAAATGGCTTGCTTCTACCCATTTCTCCGTATGGGAGTTTTGTAGCCTGTAAGTAAGCCACCTATTGCAAGATAATAACAAGGACATAATTTATCAAATTAGTAAAACCAATTAAATGCAGTAATGCCTTTTCAATGACAAATTGTTAATAAAATAAGGGATAATAAAACTTCCTGAATCGTCAGTTAATGCAAGAAGTTTGTCTTAGAGGAAGTGAGAACCCTTCGTACTTAAGGTAGCTACCAATGATGCATTACTAGTTTCCTTATTGGGTTCCTCCAACAGTTCTTCCTTAACCACCTTTGTCTATTCTTCTTCTTCTTCTTCTTCTTCTTCTTCTTCTTCTTCCTAGAGAAAGGTTTCTGGCTCATCTTCTTCAATTACCTCCTACCACTTCTTTGCTTCTCTTCTTGGATAAAAGCTTCATCTTCTTCATCATCATCTTCTTCTGGAAGTTCGTTTCCACTCCTAAGGGTGATTGTCATTCTACATTCTTTAGGATCTGTTTCATTAGGACTAGGCAAATGAAATGTAGATGTAGCAGACGTTAAACACATACGCTTGCGTTTAACGCAAACGTAGTTTATATTGAACGCATATGTTTGTGTTTAATGCAAACTTTTCCCAGATCATCATTTCACTGTCATTTTCTTCTTGGACATTGATGTGTTGCACGTCGTTTTGGTCCTCCTTGGGCAGATGTACTCCTAGCGTTGCATGCATTTTGTTCTTTTGTTTTCTTCTTCTACTGTCATTTTGTACTTCCACCTACTGCAGCCTTCCATCTTCTTCTCACCTTAGTGCCTTATGCATTGCCCATTAATTAAATTAATACCTTGCATGGCCATGCAAATCCATGCAAAATCTATGCATCCCACGTTGATTTATTTGTGTTTCTATTTTTTCTTGTCTTCTTTTTATCTTTTAATTTTCTTCTTTTTGCTCCATAAATACAAGTGAAAATTAATCTTCAGAATATGGCTCAAATACTGTGCTTTCGACTCACTTTAACTTCTTTGCTTCTGACTTGTGCCTAAAATCACATATGTATCAAAGTGAGTATCTTAAACAATTTCATGTCATTAATCGCTGAATGTTATGAAATAATTAAACAATCAATTAAGCACATATCACCTTTTGTGCTTCGAATCTATATTTTATGACGCGTTTTCATCCAAAATCTTCTCCTTGAAGTCCATGAAGGCAATTATATTCTATAAATACACTTGGAGTAAAGTAAGTACCAAATATACAACAAAAGTATAAAATATTAAGCAAAAATATATCAAATATGAGGTATAATTAGGATCAATTATGCATCTATCATCTTTGCACTATTATCATTGTTCACTATAAATGGACTCTAATTCTATACCCCCAACTGTTGCATCATTTAGATTACAAGCCTCTTGGTGATCATTTTGTTTTCATCTTGATACATTTAAGGCCCATATAAAATTTGTTTCCTTCTACAACAATAGCGTACTTAAAGGCTTCATTATATATTTTATCTATAGCATTTGAATTTGGACCCCCAAATTCACTATATATTTCTGTAACTCCTCCTTAGTATGTTGGATCATTAACCTTAACAAATTCATCCAAAACTTCTATATCAATTGTATAATATATAAACATAATGAAGATGTCACTTTAATGTTAAAAAGGAATAAGAACTATGAAATGGAGGTTCCAAATACTTATTATAAGTTTTTAGTTCATATGGAACTTCAATTTCAAATGTTGCATCAATACTTTTAGCCCCTTTATTAATAAGAACAACTAATAATAGATAAATAAAATAAGAAAATGTCAATTTCATGTTAGAAAGGAGTTAATATTATTAAATGGTGCTTCTAACTACTTGACACCAAATTTTGGTTCATAACGTATGACTTTAATAATGACCTCTTTAGGTGTTTTCCCTAAATAATTAGTGGTTGATACCTCACTTAATCCACCTTTTAATTATTTTTCATTATCCTGTGTATAGGTACATTAATGTTTGTACATAAAAATTTCCTTATACTAAGAAGGTGGAATTAGATTCATATACACCTTAATATGGCCTTATACATCAACAAAATGACAATTTTTAACTTCAACATCATTATCTCCTTCATTACCAACAATTTGCATTAACATTCTCTCCATTTTCTATATCTAAACAACTATGTAGTTCAATTTCAAAACAAAATTTAAGGATATATTTTAAATATGTATCATAACACTTACCACAAGAAATTATATCATCATTTTCACTTCTAATGTATGGTGCATCTATTAAATAACCAACAAATACAATTACTTTTTCACTTATGTCATTTTTTACAGCTCCATCATTAGTATCATCATGTTGACTACCTTTAAATGTTTTGCAATCAAGATCTATAATTCTAACATTTTCTTTAGTTGTAACTTCTATTTTTGGTAAAGGGTAATTATCACAATACAAGTGAACCTCCATAAGCTCATAATTATGGTTCACTATCAAATTGTACAAGTCCATTAGATGACATTCTTTAATAAAACATCTTAACCATTCTTCAAATGTTTCATGGGAAAACTTGTATATGAACTATTTCACTACACCATATCTAAATTATGTACCAACATATATAAAAATTTGCAATATCACCAAGTAATTTGGATTAATTCTAAATTCATACACTTATCTATATCTCAACTTTGGTAGGTACTTGAATTTTGCCTCCTAACGAAGTTTGAATTTTGCTCATGTATCTTAAAAAAAGAAATAAAAATATGTTAATAAACAAATGCACTACTAGAGGTAAGTCCAAATTATACTATGTTGCATTTACAATTTAGGTAAGAACTTTTCAATCAAATTCTAACTTTAAACAACAATTAACTTTCTTAAATTAATTGTTATCAAGTTACGAGACATGTCTAAACAAACGACCTTATAAAAAACTAAAAAATGCAACTAAAATTTGGGTCCATAAGATCTTGAAATCATAGCTACTTACCACTCACTCAGATATATGAAATCACATCATTTCCTAATATAATATGTATAACATGTAAATTATATTATATAAAATGTAATAATGTTCTTACTCTATTTAATACATATGAATATATCTTTAAATTTAAATTTTATTTTTTCTATAATAATGGTGTTAACTATGTGACAACAAGTTTTTATTTGATATGATTCCCAAATATATATAAGGCTCTCCAAACAAATTTTCATTATAAGATATATATTTTGTAACTTAATCAAATATCTTGCAAGTGCTTTATTATTAGAGCTTGCAATAAGAGAGATGGCATTCTTATAACTATTTTGTTTAGAGTTGTCAGTTACTATTAAAAATTAGGTAGTTTTTAAAGTTACTTAATTTAATGCTTAATAAACATTTGGATATCTGCCATTTTGTTGTGAACGATGTATTTATTAGATATGCTTAAAATAGGTTATTTGGTGTAATTATATTACTTTTAACAAAAGTAAATACATGTATCTCGCATTTACATAAGCAAATAAACTATATATGTTGATAATCTAAGTGTAACTTTATAGATGCATTTAAATTTTATTTTGAGTCAATTCCTCGAAGTACTCCAATAGTTCTATTGTTAATGCTATATAAAAGAGTATATGTAAATGTATATATATATATGTATGCAATAATAAAGAACAACTTCCGCCAGTTCTCTACTGGTTAGCATACACCTAGAAGAGGAAGTATACACTTCTGCTACTACTCAGAGAATCATGCGTTATCGATCAATTGACACATTGTAACCAGAGCAGAGGGCACGAATAAATCGACTTTCTCCAAAATAGACATCCTATCTGAAGGTCTCAAATCATAATTATTTTTCAAAACCATACATAATTGACGAAACGTATTTTAATTTGCTATTATTTTAAACTAATTAATATATTGCTAATTATTAATAAAATATGATAAATAATATGTTATTAATAAAAAAGAACATGATAATAATTTTTCCAAATTCTTCTATTAATAGTAAAAACTAATCAAGTTAACTAATAATTATTATAAAAATATATATTGTAAATAAAAATAAAAAAAATCATTTATCCTTGTAAATATAAGTATAAGAATCATTCTGGTATGTTTTGTTTCTTAGCCGATTTAATTTTTCGTTCTCTAATTGTCCATAAAACCAAACAGGTATGAAGGATGACATTAATATGAGCGGGACCGGGATAGTAATTGTCGTTAGGGTGCAGAAACAGGGCAATGGAAGTGGGTGGAATAAATGAATCTAGGATGAAATGAACTTAAGTAGGCCAAATAATGTCTGGCATAACTTGCTTTTGGGTAACCAAATTTCCGGCATATGTTTTAATGCTACGCACATTAACTGGTGTTTGTTCAGAAAGAAAAAGGAGAAAAGGAAGAGGATGATGATCTCACAGTTGGGGTGATGTTGGAGAATCAAAATCACGGCTATCGATATTCGTCGGATAGTCAGAAAAAAACAAAAACGACCCACCATTAATAATCCCCTCCCTTTCCGTCATTCCATGTGTATAAATATAATATATATCCCTCCCACCCAGAAACTGAATATCAACTACCCAACAAATATCAGCCTCAAATTCACTTTTTTTGACCAACTTTGTGGCTATCAAATTTTCTTCTTACAATTAAAGGAATATTATTCATTCGGCAGCATGTATGTACTCTACTTGCTTCTGAAAGAAATCGTATCCCAATTGCCATGCCCATCCAGTCTCCGCCACACATTTTATTAACAATCCAATCCAATCCTTGACAATTTCACTCCTTTCCATGGTATAAACTAAAAGGACCTCTATTATTGGAACACTGGTTTGTTAATAAAAGAACGGCAAATAACATTAAAAAAAAACTTTGTGCTATATTTGATTATTCATCTTGTTTTAAATTCTTCACCTTAGCTCATGTATTTTTTATTTTCACTTAAGATAACTCAATTGAGTATTTTTGGACAAATTTGTCCTTGGAATCAAGAGATTAAAAAAAATGTATTTAAATAATCTAAGGACAAATTTGTCCGAAAATACTCAATTGAAGTATCTTGAATGAGAATAAAAAACACAGGAGTTAAGGTGAACGAATTAAAAACACAAGAATTAAGATGAATAATCAAGTATATTAAAAGGGCTGTTTTATGTGATTTGCCTAAAAGAACACTCGCTTATTTATTATCGAAACATACATTCGTACGGAAATGTATTATAGATGTGAATTAGTTACTTATTCTAAGACCTAAGTTTCCTTTTTCTTCAAGTAATGTTGATATTTTGAACCAAAAAATCTGCAAATTATCAAATTTCATGTGTAACGTCAACTTAAAAATATCTTGGATAGTGGGAAATAATTGTAAAACGAAAGTCCAGAGGATAGAGTCCCAAACAAATTGAAGTGGGGTCTTCTTATATTACATATGTTGGGGAATAATAATCTTATACTTATCTTTAATTGCAAAAAAAAAAAAAAAGGAAAGAAAACATTGAAAGGAAAAGAAATACTTTTGTTTGTTTTCCTAAAATGCGCAAAAATTAAACGTTTAAAACATCTATCCTTTTACTTCCTCTCTTAACTTTTACATTAAAAACATCAGACGCCGGGTGTCGGGGCTCGCATCCATTCTCAGCCACAAGATTCCACGGAGCACCTTCTCGAATTTTCCATGGGAAATCACATTTTATAACGTAATCTGTATTGGTCTGACGTGGCATGCTATGTGTTTTTCTTTTTTTTTTTTTTAAAAGTCAAAATAACACAAAACAAACCCTGCTCTGTTTATATCAATTCTTGCTTTTCTGCTTCTTCTTCTTCTTCTTCTTCTTCGTTAGTCATTTTAGAAACAGAAGAATCTTCTCTTTCTCACTTCCACTTAGCGCTACTCTTCATCAGAGAAGAATCTGTTCAATGTTTCTAGAGTAACAAGATAGTCAAGCACGGGGGGAAGCAATCTGTAGCTTTGCTTCTTCTTTCACTTAGAATCACATACTTTCTGGTGAGTTTCTAATTGATCTGCTATATCGTATAAATAAACTTAAACAAATAAGGATTAGAAATAATAGTGCTGTTCTTCCTGTGTAAGAGATAATCGAGTTTAACAAATATTTGTTTTGTATTTGACTTTTCAGAGTGAAAAAAAAGGCAGTTTCAGTTTGGCTGCATTGCTTGAAGGATTTGTATCTTCGCCTTCAATGTCTACAGAGGTAGTTTCTCAGTAATGATAGTGAATTATTTGATTTTTTACCAAAAAGGAAAGTTTCGTTATTGTGTTATTGGTTTATTCATTTTATATCCATTCGTGTTTGGCTATGTATTCGTAGTTTCTATTCTGAAACCAGATTTGCATGACCATCTTCACTTTAAGTCAGACTTAGTATATATTTATTATTTCAGGTTGAAAGTTATTATATGACTAATCAACATACGTTAAAAAAAAAAGAGAGAAGACAATGGGCAAGGAGGAGACAGATTTTGGTGATCTACTTGTAATCTACTGAAGCCTATGCTTAATTCGTTCTTCTATTTTGTTTTCATCCTATATCTCAGTAGAGAGCAACTGTAGTTCTTGTGGTTATCAATTGATTTTATGGGAATTGGTGTGTTGTTACGCATACGCTTGTATGTTTTTACATTAGAACTTGAATCTCTGTGTTAGCGCAATTTATGTTTTTGAAAAGAATAGCTAAGAAGTCTTTTACTTTTCATGAATTAATGCTGTTTGGTTAAGAGTTAAATTTTAATTTGTAGACAATTCTCCAGTGGTAGTGTGAAAACAGGCTCATTTTTTAAATTGTGAGTATAGGGGCAATCTGGAGAGACAAAGCCAAACACCTCTGCCGAAGCAGAGAATTCCTCTCATGATGACAATGAACAAGCCGAGTCTTTTGGCCAGATGCAGGAGTTTTACCCATTTGGTGATCATGTGCCCAAGGTTCCGAAATTTGTAATTCTTGACAACTTTCATATGTGCCATTATTGAGCTGTTCTGGGTCTTACCTCTTTTCTCTATTTTGAAAGGTGAGAAAACCTTATACTATGACAAAGCAAAGGGAAAAATGGACAGAAGAAGAGCATCAGAAATTCCTAGAAGCTCTAAAGCTCTATGGTCGTGGCTGGCGTAAAATACAAGGTAAGTTTAATTTCATATTGTTGCTACCAGAGTGTGCTTCTCAGATGATACTATGGTTTGTTGAAATTGCTATTCTCTTCATGCAGAACATGTAAGCACCAAAACTGCTGTCCAAATTAGAAGCCATGCTCAAAAGTTCTTTTCGAAGGTTTATTACTTGATTCAAGATACCAATTCCCTATAACATAAGCATGATCTTATATCTATTCCGAAGAAGGAAAAACCTCCTTTATTTTTGGGGTGTGTGTGATTATTTAGAGTCCTGAGTATCTCTCTCTGATTCCAGGTTGTTAGGGAGTCTAGTGATGTTACTGGGAGCTGCGTCAAACCAATTGAGATTCCTCCTCCTCGTCCAAAGAGGAAACCCATGCATCCTTATCCCCGTAAATCAGTTGATGTTGTGAAGGAAAAATTAATTTCAAGTCAATTGGAGAGATTTGCATCTCCTAATTTGAAGGTCTCTGAAATGGATAGCCAATCTCCTACATCAGTTTTATCAGCAGTTGCTTTAGACTGTTCGGAAACTGCTATATCAGAACAACAGATTCGATGTTCTTCACCTACTTCATGCACAACTGACATGCTTTCTAATCGTTTGTCACCTATTGAGAAAGATCGAATGGAAACTTCAAACTCTCCTGTCGAGCAAGACAAAAGATCTTACTCATTAGCTACTGGTTCATTCCTGCAGAAATTATCCCATAATGTAAGATGAACTTTCATGTTGAGGTCCAACTTGATTACCTATGTTTGTTGTAATTGTAGATTTGCTTCAATGCTAATGTTTTGATTCTGATATTTCTAATGTAAATGTCCAGAAGTATGAGTTTGGTTCAAAAGTGGATGTACATACTGAAAGAGATTCGACTACAGAACCTACTTTTGCAAGTATTAAGCTTTTTGGAAAGACGGTTGTGGTAATGAATTCCCACAAATCATCAGTTCCTAGTCCGGACAGTGTTTTCCAGTTGACATGTATGAGCAGTAGAGAGAATTTTGATAACAATTTGAAGAATTTTCGGCCATCTGCAAGGGAAGCTTTAGACATGGAGTTATCGCTTGGAACTGCTAATATGAGTTCCACCTTTTTGTTGGGTGCTCCAGTTTTCCAATCTGCAGAATCACTTACTGAAAACACCTTAGAGAAGATATCGTCCCTACCATCCATGGTATTTGGTGGTGGTCTGTCATTTGTAAACGGCACATCAGCTGATCAAAACTTCATAGTTGCGCATGTTTCTGTGGAAGAATGGTCTAAAGGGAAAGAAGTTCCTACTGAAAGATCATGCACAGGTTCAAGTATTGGGTCAGTTAGTGGGGTCGATAACAGGGAGAAAAACTTGGAAGCCTCTGAGTCTCAATATCAACGTCCTGTTTCCGTGGAAAGAGCTGCTATGATGATTAATGCAAAGGGTTTTGTACCATACAAAAGATGTTTGGCAGAAAAAGACTTGAAATATCAAGTTGCGACGTCAGAAGAGCAGGAGCGGCAAAGAGCTCGAGTATGTTCCTAGTATCCCAACCTTAAACGTGCATTTGTTAACATTCTTCGGGGATGCAGTTTTTGAACCGTCTTCACAGCAACCTCTGCTACATGTGTCCGGTAAATAGATTTAGATACCAATTCTTTTGATCAGAATCTTCTCAGGGCTCAGATCAAGATGCAGCATATATTGGCTCATAGTAGTTGGTTCTGAATACCGGGTATAAGTAATCTAATTGTTTTCTGGAGCAAATGATCGAGAATATTTCATATTGAAACCTTCTAAACTTCTAGTCCCCGAGTGTTCTCTTGTATGCGACTGTAATGCTTCTTTCACAGCAATCTAAAGTTTCATGATTAGCGGCAATTCTGTGCATTTCGTTGTCACCCAAAACTAGTTATTTTTTGAAGTCACATCTTTTATAAACACGAGTTTCATTTTCAAAAAACTGTCCAGTTGTTACTTCTCATTAGTTGTAAATTTTTACCTGGTTATTGTTCAGTTACTTCTAATCGTTACACTCTATTATTGTTTTGTTTTAATATAATAATAATTATGAATAAATTATGGATGACATATAAATGCAATGTAAATTTCAATCATATCATAATCTTATTTACAATATATAGTTTTCACATTATATATCTTATATATTAGTTGATGAAATAAATATTTATAAGATAAAGAATGCCTTTACATAGTTGTCACAAAAATTATAATCAACTTATTAACTATAAGGTATAAATTAATAAATTCTTGTTTGTACTAAGCTAATCGTTTAATATATATACTATATCACTATATGAAGTAAATTTAAATACCCATAAATCTAACGTGATTTATCAAACCAAGACCATCATAGCCTTAACTCGGCATACATGAACACACCACCAAATAATTTTTTGTTTTGACCTTTTTTCTTCTTCTTACCGTAAGGTACATACTTAACTTATATGCCTAGGTTAAATGAAGGCTTAATTGTATGTAAACACTCACACAAATATAACTAATAGATAAATGATACCTAACCAACTTGGTTTAATTCCGCCTCCTTTAAACAAAGTCTTCAAGCTTCACCATGTCAAGCACCCTCTTGAGCTTCAAAAACTCATATACCTTCAATGACTTTGTAAAGATATTTGCAACTTGCTCTTTAGATGAGCAGAACTCGGCCACAATTTTATTGTCTTTCACCGGGTCTCGAATGTAGTGATACTTGATGTCAATATGCTTGATGCGACTATGGAACACAGGATTCCTTGTCATTGCAATTGCCAACTTGTTGTCACAAAAAAAAACCTTGTAGGCTTGATTTGTTGATGTTTTAACTCACTAAGTATTCTTTGCAACCAAACTACTTGAGTAGCATAATGTACTATGACAATATACTATGCTTCTGCGATAGACAGAGCAACCCCTTATTGCTTTTTAGACGACCACGAAAACATTCCAGTGCCAAGACGAAAAACAAGACTAGAAGTACTTTTTCTCATTTTAACATTACCTGCCCAATCACTGTTTGTATATCCAATAAGCTTTACATCATTATTACAAGAATAGAAAATACCACCACTAAGTGTACCTTTAACGTATCTCAAGATACGCTTAGCTGACTACAAGTGAGATTGACAAGGACTCTCCATAAATCTGCTAATTATCCTAACACCATACATAATATCTAGCCTCGTAGCAGTTAAGTAAGGCAAACTCCCAACTAATTTCTTGTAATTAGTTGCATCAACTAATTCACCGCTGCCATCTTTCACAAGCTTCAATCTGTCTTCGGTAGGAGTCAAAATAGGGTTGCACGACTCCATCGTAAATTCTTCAAAATATCAAATGCATATTTTTTCTAGGAAATAAAAATCCTTGCATATGTTTGATTCACTTAAATACCAAGGAAGTAAGACATCAAGCCCGTATTAGTCATTTCAAATTGAGAAATCATAGCCTCCCTGAAACTCACTAACAATTTTGGATTATTGCCTGTGAAAATTAAATCATCCATATACAAGCATACAATGATAAGATCACCCAGTGGATTAGATTTGATATATAAAGTATGCTCATAAGGACACCTTTAAAAGCTGTGATTAAAAAAAATAAGAATCAATACGAGTATACCGTGCCCTAGGCGTTGGTTTTTATCTATACAAGGCCTTATTCAACATATAAACCTTGTCTTCTTCCCCCTTCTTAATATAACCTAGAGGTTGTTCAACGTACACTTCCTCCTCAAGAGCACCATTAAAAAATGCAGACTTTAAATCCATTTGGAATATTTTCCAACTATTTTAGGCAGCAAGTGAAAGTAATATTATCATAGTATCAAGTTCAGCAACAAGAGCAAACACCTCAAAATAATCAGTACTTGACTTTTGCTTATAACCTTTAGCTACCAAGTGAGCTTTGAAGCGATCCACCTCTCCATTGGGTTTGTACTTAGTCTTGTACACTAATTTAACACCAATTGGTTTCTTTTCATTGGGCAGTGTAGTGAGATCCTAAGTACTATTATGTTCAATAGCATGATTCTCATCATCCATGGCTTTCACCCAATAATCATCATGAGCAGCATCCCCAAATGATAAAGGATCACAATTTGCAAACAAGGCATAGTGAACAGTACCATCACTATCATAAAAAGAATCATAAACAGTGCCAACAACATAATCCTGTAGATGAGTAGGCATGCGTCGCTATCTTTATGGACGACTAGAAGTCTTTGCAGGAATTGGCTCCACCTCAGGATCATCATCAATTCTTTAAACTTAACTGGAGGACTTAGATCCTTTTGATGAACACTTTTAAAAATCCAAAAGCTTCCAATATGTGAGAGATAAATCACCATCTAATAGAGTTAAAACCCTTATAAAGGTTCATTTTTTCTACATAATTTTTGGGGAAGAAGGGACATTCTTTCTCCCATAAGATCTAAATATTTTTTGAGCTAGTAGAATATTATTGCCAATTAACTTGTTATGGACAACGGCACGTTGAGCTATATTTATAAGGCTACCTATCACTAACTTTCTTTATAGATAGGATTTAGACATAAATTTTTGCAAGATGTTACAACATGATATTGGTCTATAATCTAAGATAAAGGAAGGGTCGAGAATTTTGGGGATAAAGGTGATGAGTGTTCTGTTTTGGCATTTTTGCTTTAACAAAAGATTCAAGGATTACATCTATGACTATATCCTTATTCTATGGCCAATCTTTCTAGAAGAATAATACATTGAGCCCATCAAGTATAAGTAATTTACCATAATTCAACTAAAATAAAACTCCTTCTACTTCATCACTAGTTATAGGTTTGTTTAGATTATGTAACTCATTCTCAATGAAATGATGGTTAATAAAGCCTTTGAGTAAATGAAGAGAGAATGAATACACTGCTTATGACCTTAGGGTATTTTTAAAGAAATTTAAACTTTATCACTAATCTTATCTTGATAATTAGTTATTCCACCATCTTGCTTTATTAGTAAAGGGATTCTGTAGGAATTCTTCCTAGCTTTAATGGGTTTATGAAAATTTTATATTTTTGTCTCCTTTCTTTGGCCATAAAACCCTTACTCTCTATTTTAAGATAGAGTTATGGACCTATAAAGCTTTGTAATAGTTTAAAAGAGCTTCTTTTTCCTTCGTAAGAAGTTTAACATCATCAAGGTTACTATTAATTTATTCTTGAATTCCAAGAAGGAGAGCTTGGGTCTCATCCATATTCTTTTGGGTGTCAATGAATCTATTAAGATTGAGAAGCTTGAGTTCCCTCTTTATCATATCTAGCTTCCTCATACTTATAAAAGGTTTGAAGCCACCAAAATATGAGAAATTCCTTTTATAATTGCTTCTTCAAAGCCAACCACTTTTGTAACAAAATTGATAAAACAAAAAGGGCCTTTTTTGGCTGGAGGAGGGAACAAATTATGGATCATAATTAGACTACTATATAAGAATCTTGGCTTACCAGATGAAACTAAACTTGAGGGAAAGACATAACTATTCTTTATTGAACAAAGCTTTATTTAACTTTTTGCTTACGTTTTACATGCCTTGTTGTTTATTGCTCCAAGTGTAGAAGTATCCTTCACATCTCAAATTGCAACCTCTATATATGTGACATAGTCTTCCAATCCACCGTTATAATTGTTTAAGTTGACATTACCATTTTTTTGAACGTTGTCAGATGCGCTCAACTCATATTATTCATATCGAAAGCTAAAACGTCATATAGAAAAATAGGCGGGCATACCCCCCATTCAAAACCAGACATAGAATTGGCCGCTCTAGCTATCGTATAAGTGACCTGATTCGTTGGTCTCTTAATAAAAGCAGTGGAAATAAAACGATGCTCATTAATCAGAGCTTTACAATCCTCGATAATCAATGAAAAGTAAGAGGGGAAATTTTGTGTGGATGTCAAGAAATGTGTAATTATTTGACAATCCGTTTCCCTAAAGGGGAGGTTCTTAATCCAGCTTAGTGCTTCGCAAAAACATAAGACTTCACCAATCTGAGGATCCCTCCAACCTGGTAAAATCATTAGCTTACCTCCACAATTGAATCCTTTGCAGTCCTGGATCACCATACCTAAGCCATAAAAACCCGAAGATAAAAGCGCCACATCCACATTACACTTAAAATGATTCGATTGTGGAGCCTCCCATTTGGATGGATGGTGTTGAATCTTGGCTGCTGTATTTTGTTTCCTAGTTTGAGCAGTAATCCATTCCAACAATGTTGTAGTGGCTCTCCGAAAAATCGTAGATGGGGTCTGAATTTTCTGTCTCCATATAACTTCATTACGGTGAGTCCATATGCTCCACAAAATCATGCAAACCTCCTCCTTCTGTGTCTTCGTAAAGTTCATCATAATAGAAGCCAGCCAAGGTTGAACCATTGCATCAGGTGCCAAGTTCCAAATCACAGAGTAGAGACACCAAATAGAAGCAACAAACTCACAATGCAGAAAAAGATGGTGGTCGCTCTCTGTGCCTTTATTGCATACAGGACAAATATCAAGTATGTCCATGTGTCGTTGTTTTGGTATGGCTCTACAGGGAAGTTGTAAGTGATAAGTCGACTTGTTCATGTGATAAGTCGACTTACACATGAAAAGTACCGACAAGTCTCCTTGTACATTAGATAAGTCGACTTGTTGATGGACGGTACTGTTTATTTATGCCCTAAAGGCAATCCCCTTTAGCGCGTTTTATTCAATAGTCATGTACAGACTTAATGAATAAATAAAGAAAGGCATAATTCATTAATTTGATGTTCATAAACATTGTTTATGAATTGATATGGATCTTTAATCGAATTAATGAAGTCCATGATATATGACATAGCATGAAGGAAATTATGATGTGATCATACTACTGAGATTCCTATCATGTGT
>JANIPN010000006.1:51042798-51053595 GCA_027478595.1 Erythroxylum anguifugum
TTAGGTTTAGGTTTACGTGAGTCATTGTGTCTGCATGGGAGTCTAACGCTCAATGGGCCGAACGGGCCGTGGACGTCGGGCTGTCATTATCTGGGCTCGGTGTTGGGCCTAGGAGAGCCAATTTAACCGACCCGACCAATTATAATGTATGACATTTTATGCACCAACTTGAGGGGAAATAATGGGAGATTTTTTTTCATAATTACCATGATTGTACAATTGCATCATAATTTTACCGTCTATATATATATATATATACTGCCACTTTGAATATATAATATAATGAAATATTCTCTCTTTTCAATTCCTCTAAATATTACTAGACAAAACAATTGTTAAATTATGAGTTTGAATAATCTAATGACAAGGGACTTAATCTTAACGAATGGCAAAGCTATAAAAAGAAAATTAATTATGCAAGTTTAAGATTTCATATATCGAATATTGGTTATATGCATTGCTCATATTTTTCAAACTTACTCGTATTTGGATTAAAAGTAAATCAACTAATGCATAATCGCATTGACATTCAAATAATAATTATAGCACACGACTTCTCTATTCTGTCACACTAACGAGTAGTTTATGGATCCGAGCCTACCTCATGTTTGCTGTTTGCTATTAAAGAGAAAGGTCCATAGTGGCCAACCCCGTCCGCGGTGGCCCATAATAGAAGTGAGATTGAGTTGAACATGGAATAGTAATGATATCACATCATGCAATTTTACGAGCTTAATGTTGTAATTTAAATAATACTAAATTAACAAAGTAAGTTAAATTAAAAGTTTGTTGGAAACTTAAATTAAGAAAACAAAATTTTACTTTATTGGGACATTCAAATAAAAAATTTATTTTTTTATTGAATTTTAATTTATTTTTTCAATCATATGGAGACTAAAATAGATAAATAAAAACATAATCAATATAAAGATATAGCAAAATTTCACCTCTGTAGTTCAAGGGGTGTGGTTGAGTGGAAGAGACTTATCCATCCTTAACCAAAAGTCAGAGGTTCGATCCTTGGCTTTGGGTATGAAGCAGCCTTAAATCCTTGGATCAACTGTCTCATCTTGTGAGGTGCCTACAAACTAGCCAGAGGATTAGTAATTAGGTCTGTCGGTGGATACCTGATTTAGACTGAAAAAAAAAATCTCTCTTTAGCCTTTTGACATATCTACAGAAGTTTTAAGTGCAGTAAAAGTCATTGAGTGATGATAGAAATATTTCTGAAAACATTTTTCGTACCTATTATTTGTTAAGCAAAATCGTTGACATTTCAAGAGATGGATTTTAATTCTACCATCTTACAATCTGTCAAGGTAACATGGTTGCATCTGCCAAGGTACCGAATTGCTTTCCTTGATTTAATACAAATAAGAACCAGCCATGCCAGAACTCAGGGTCCTTGATTTAATATGGACGGCCATTGCACTTGTAATATATATATATATATATGAAGTGTCCCAAATTATTGGAAGGAAATACACAGCAAGACTGTAACAATACGAGAACCAACTAGCTTCCATCTTTTTTCTACGAAACTTCAGATTTTAGAAGTACGAATCCTTCTTTTGTTTATAAAACCAAGACGCGCCAACGCTTTCATGATATGAGCTCGAGTTGGTTCGATTAAAAAACTGAGAGACTGGTGCAAGTTGGTGGGAGATTTTCAACGAGTTGCTTTAACAACGCAGAGATATACCATGTGAGCTACGTCTCGGTTTCTGAGCTTCCTATTCTTAGATTCTCTGTTTAAGTCTCACAATCTTGTGAATGAGAAAGGTATGACGATCATCACATTCATGCATCCTGGAAGCTGCACTTCTCTCTTCTCTCTCCTCTCTGAGCTCAGTTGAGTCATTTTCACTTCCAAGATCTCTTTTTTTCGTTCCTGTTCATTATATATATATATGTATGTACGTAGCTGTTTTCATTGTTAATTGTTCTAAATCGTTATTGCTTTATGAACCCATTACTCCATCAAAGTTTCTGTATCTAGCATTGCATTTGTACTTGACGATTCCAGCTGTCTTTGCTCTTAGCACTTTAGTTGTTACCTTCCCTATTAGTTCCTATTTCTGCTGTTGCCACAACCCATGATTCTTCCTATCTTGATTCTTTGTTTTTAATGTAGATGAGGTCAAGAGAGTTGCTTAGTTGACATGTTAGCGTGGGAAGTTATGTAGGAGAGAAATTCCAAGAGCTAAAAATGGGGTGTACTGCTTCTTCATTTGCTGTTGGGAGGAGAAAGGCAAAGCCAATTGTTCCGGAAGTGGTGGTGTATGCTCCTTCAATGAGAATACCATGCCAAACAGATCTTCAAAGGACACTTAGAGGACTAGTTCCTCGAGATCTTATCGATAGATTGGCTTGCCTTCGCAACCAGATTGTGATGGTGGCAGAGGATACGGGTTTGATCTCGTAACCCAAATTTTCTGTTTCTTTTCTCCTTGCTACTTTCAATCTTATGTATGCTTACTGAGTACATTGACTAATCTAACTATGGATGGGAGTGCTGAGAATATGCACATGTTTTGTTGATTAAAACTTCAGGCATGTTTATGTTGTTTGCCTAGTTGGTAATCAAAATTTTCAAACTTTAAGAACCAAAATTGAAACACGCAATCTGCGAATTGCAGGAGGAACTGCTGCAACTGAATTAACACGGGCATCGGGGCAGTACTTGTCCCTTCTTATTGGGCTTACCAAGAAAGGTGTTGCAATTTAACTTAATTGAATTATCTGGTTTCCCTGTCAATGTCTCCTCCTCTGTTTTACATTTGTTTTGTGTGAATCCTCATCCTGCACAGAAATTGGTATTGAGGGCTTGATGGAGTTCAAGTGGAAAAATCTAGCAGATGCACGGTCGGTAAGAGTTCTAAGAAATCAACTCTTGGTTATTTTTGCACCACATTTGGAAGTTCGTCCAGTAACGACTTGGAATTTGTTGTGATCAAGAAGGAAACCTCTGTGGCAAACATCTGGTTTGAAGTGTTATCCGTTATTCACATGATGGCAATATTGACTTTGTTTGAGGCTAACGCATTGCTTATTCCAAAGGATCACTCTGGTTCTGGCGTAAGGATTCTATCTTCAGGTTTGTACGCTTCACATGGTTAATCTCAAAATTTCGACTATTTTTAGATGGTCACTCGTGATAGCAAGCAAATTATCCTTCCAGATTGTAAGAGAGATGCTGTTGATTTGCTGCTCAAGGCATCGGGGTACTTGGAGTTCTGTATCCGCCAAGTTTTAGTACGCATACCCTCAAATATCAAGTATGTAAACCAAGATTTAGGACCTATGGGATTTTTCTTGATACAGTTAAATAAGTGTCATTTAACTTTTGTGCAACTGCTCAGGGAAAGGTTTCCAAAAGATTTGCAGGAAGGTGTACTGGAGGCTATATTAATCCAAGCACTGGGTCAGGTACTTAATGTTAAGAGAGCATTATTAGCATTGTACCGAAGTAAGTTTGAAGTTTCTCTTTATCCGGCAGCCATGGGGATTCCGAAGTAAAGGATAATGGGACAATAAAAAACCTCTGTGATCATCCCGTCCAATGAATTTGCTAAAATATCCATTTAAAGTGAGGGCGTCAACCAAGCAACTGCCCCCTTCTTTAGCATGTGACAACTTGAGCACCTATAAGTAAAGAACTAAACAATACCTTTTTCTTACCAAAGCTCTCTGGAGTCTCAATTGGGTATTTAATCCAATGACCTAGGTGATCCAATGTGCATTGAGATGCAACCCTTGTCTTTGAGCGTCACTCTTAATGACATAGTAAAAGGCCGTACTAGTTAGTAGTGGATTTGTGGTCCTGCGATTTTCTATCCCTGATACTGTATAAAGAAACAAAGAATAGGCCACCTACACATCCTTGTTTCTGATTTATGATAAGTAGTAGAATTATCAATGAATGCAGGGAACTGAAATTCAACTGGGTTTGGCTGTTGAAAGTCAAAACGCTACTTTATCAGTGAAGAGAAGGTTGGCTTGTGAACAAATGATTTACTTCAGTCAGGTTTGTGGTCATTTCCGGAACTTTTATCACTCGCACTTGACAATGTTTAAGCCTTTGTTTGCAAACTTCTATCTGTTTTACCTGATAAGCTCCGCGGCCTATTTACATACGTTTTGACGGGCGAAAAATTAGACATTTGTGATCATATCTTTTTCAACTATTAAATTAAAACTTGCGTGCTTCATGTCACTAACACATTATGTTGCCTGCACATCATTACTTAGGCACTGCTCAACCTATCTTGTTCTTTTCCTATGTTTTTTCAGGCTTATCACTGCTTGTCAGGATATGAAGGAAACCATGAGTGTGGGAAGAAGCATCTCTGGTTCACTAAGCAGAAGTTCCTTGAAGCAAAGGTTTCCAATGCAGTCATCTAAATGCTCATTAGTATGTAGCTTCCTGTTAATTGTAATAGTTGAGAACTCTTTCGTTGTGTCATAAGGCTGCAGCTTACTACTACCATGGTCTGATTCTGGACAAGGGCAGTGAACCGGCATCTCATGTTAGTGCTGTGTGCTGTTTCCTTGCTGCAGAAGAACTTTTGTCCGAGAGCAAGAAGGCCGGCTTAAGCTTTTGTCTTGCAGCTCCTGTGACCAGGTTGGTGTTGAAATTGTTTGATATGTCGTTGAAACTTCTCTTATTCCATAAATTTTGTTGATAAGGTCTCCTCCACCATGGGGTGCTATGAAGCAACTGCATCAGAAAGTTCCTGAAGTTGCATCAAGGAAATCTCAGATGTATGGCTACCTCTTAGAAGAAGAGAAGTAAGCACTATTGCACTAAAAAATTTTGCCAGTTAAGCAAATACAAGCTGATATTTCAAAGTTCCACTGAGCAAAACTAATTATGCAAATGAATTGACATTGTTGTTATGGTCATGCGGCAGGGCTCTACAAGCATTGCCTGACCTTCCAGAGTTCCAATTGTCTTTAAGACCGGATGACTATGTGTTTCCTGAGATAGATCCAGCATGGAATAGTGGGAAATGGGAAATTCAAAGTCAATCCTTGAAGGAGCACCTGATAGATAGCGAAGAAGAGACAGAAGCACAATGATGAACCATATTCACTATTCTTCTGTGTAGCTGGATTAACTCATATACCTCTACAGGCTGCTCTTCTGCTTTTGTGAGAAAAAAATAACCATCCCCTTGCTGTTCTTCTTCACAAAACCGTAATTGTTAATATCTAAATACGAGATACTTTTGATGCTATAACCTAGTTTTGCGTGATTATAACTTCTAATCTCAAGTGTTATGTTACAATTAGTCTATAAAGGGTGTGCTGAATTACCACAGCAAATTGAATATCACACGAGCAAAACATGGTTGCATGCCATTTCTTTAGGATTATCAACTTTGAAGTCCTTTAGGTCCACTCCTAACAAATTTATTCCTAATATGTAGAATAATAGTGGGTGTAAACAATTTTAATATCAAATTTGAAAAGTACAAAATCTTGAATTAGGATGGAAATAAGCATCCTTCTCACTGGTCCTAATGAAGATGTTGACATTGTTGCTTGAATTGAGCATGAACGTTAGACTTTTCCAACTTATGTTCTTAATCTCTAAACATTCCGATTCACAAAAATAATAACCATAAAGCTTACCGCAAATTGCGGTCACAAAAAATACTAACTTCAACTCTTTGTATGTGAAAATATGCAGGCTGTATATGTTGGAACATATAGCTCATCGGAATCTATTAGGAAAATATTATTCTTGTATATTTAGGAATCCTTGTATGAATTATGAGAGTATCCTTGTAAATTTAGGAAACAATATGTAAGTAATCTTGGAGCCCAAGACTTGTGCACTTGCATATAAAAACTTATTAGCTGTATTTTCTGCACCATTTGATGGTACAAGTTTGATGCTTACCCAAATTTGTTTTAACTGGTGAAAATTATGACATTTGGGAACCTGATATATGCAATGATTTGAAGGCCAAAAATAAACTGAATTTTATTAATGGAAAATTTTCTAAACCTGACGAGGAATCAAAGGATTATTTAGCTTGGAAAGTAATGAACTCTATGTTAGTTGAATATTGGATTAAAAATACTCTAGATTCTGTTGTATATGCTAGTGTTGGTTGGATTGATAATGCAAAGACCTTTTGCGATAATCTAAAATCACGATTTTCAATCACGAAGGTGTCTAAACAGTACCATTTATTGTCTGATCTTTCATCCGCCAGGCACGATCATGAGTCATGACATATTATATAAAGCTTTTAACTATATGGGAAGAAATTTCAATTCATGCACCTACTAATGACCAAAAGTTCAACGCTTGGTTTGAGCAACTTGTTAGTTTCTCACGAGGCTCGATAATACAACCTATGACACTGCTCGTTCTGAAATACTTAATACGACGACTTAGAGAAGCTCGCGCTGCAAAAAAGAGAAACGTTATTTTGCCTTCTTTTTATCAAACAGTTGGTGATCAACCTTTCTATTCAACCATTGATACCGAACCTTCTGTTGGTCAACTTTTTATTCATCAATCTAGTAGTCAACTACCGCAAAATCGATCTATCGATTTTAACATAGATCATGTCGATGCAACTCATTCTCTTTCCAACTAGAAGAAATTCTTTATACAACATCAACAGTTGAAGCATCTAATATGACATGTCATAATTTAGATTGTCCAACTGTACCTTCATCTTCAATTGAACCTAGCTCAATGATACATGTTGAAGACCAAGGTATACATCTTTTAACCTGTATTTTTCCATTTTTTATATTATTATTGCTCAAAGTGATCAACCATTTAGTAAATCTTTCAAGGATCTGTTCAGCCCCTACAGCTTCGTCTTGTTCCAAACTGTGAACATTGTGATGTAAATAGATTTTATCTAGAACCCCCATCATTCTGTTGTCCATTAGGAGAGATTTGCATTTTTTCTCCTCAAATGTCATATGCTCTTAAACGATTATTTATTGGTAATGATAAAGAATCTGAACACTTCAAGAAGAATGTTCGTACATATAATAATAATGTGGCTTTTACTTCATATGGAGCTAGTATGACCAAGAACTAACAAAAAATAAGAAAGGCGTTTATACATTTTGTGTTCAAGGTCAAGTTTATCATTTTCTTGACAGTTTAGTTTCAACAACTGACAAGGCATCTAGTGATACGAAAATCCCAAGAAAACAAAGTTCTTGAATGAAAGAAAGACAACCTAGATGAATCTTGAATGAAAAGAACAAATCTTGAATGAAAGATCAAACAAAGATTCAAAGAATCACAATCTTGGCTTTCTTTCATTCAAGAACCTATCAAGAAACATTTTCTTTGAATCTTTTGTTCAATTCTTGGAATTTTGGGAAGATTGGGATAAAAAAATTGATCTCAAGTTTGGTGAGTTTTGTCATATTTTGTGATTTTCTAAGGAATCAACAAAGAAAACAATAAAAGATACGTATGAGTTTAATAGAATTAAGCCAAAGCTCTAATACCAACTGATACGGAATCTCCAAGAAAACAAGGTTCTTGAATGAAAGAAGGACAATCTAGATGAATCTTGAATGATAAGAACAAATCTTGAATGAAAGATCAAACAAAGATTCAAATAATCACAATCTTGTCATTTTTTCATTCAAGAACCTATCAAGAAACATTTTCGTTGAATCTTTTGATCAATTCTTGGAATTTTGGGCAGACTGGGATTTTAAAAAGTTGGTCTCGGGTTTGCTGAGTTTTGTCATATTTTTGTTTGTCTTTCTTTGTTTCTTGGTTTATTTCTTATTTTGGTACCTATCTTTGCTTCTCTACATTAATTTAAACAATTGTTGCACTCATAATTGTTCAATTGACACAAGAATCGTTGCATACATTACTCTTCACCCGTTTATTGGCACTTTGATATATTTTCCGTCTGTACAATATTTTGCTTCTAGATTTGTTTCATCTATTTGTTTTCTTTGTTAAAGTCGTTATCTTTGTGCTTTCTACTTGAACTTGTTGCTTGTTTATTTCCTTGATCTTGTTGAAGTGATCCTGAAAAGTAACAATAAAGGAGCCACTTGAGTGGAAAAAGGAAAGAGTGTGAGATTATATAGTGAAAAGCCATTTTATTGTGTGAAACACGAGTGGAAAATTCTATTCTAGAGAGAAACACGTGAGGGAGTGTTGTGAGGCTTCTAACGTTTTCTTGTAGGAATTAATCATGTCTCATAATAGCAATAAACATGGAAAGAGTGATGGAAGTGAAGAAGACCAACTAAATACATTCTTTTCTCATGAAGCAATGCAAAATCAGTTCAAGAGAATAGAGACTATGTTCCTTGAAGTCAAAGACAAGTTTGAGCAGCAAGATAGAAGCTTTGAAAGACAAGATAAGCTTCTCAGAACTATTCAAGCCGAATCTTCAGGAAATAATGGGACAAGAAGAAGAAAGAACCCTCCAGTTCATAATCATTATCACTATGAGGAGGAGCGATGAAGATGGATTTGATGAGGAAGAGTGATATGAGGCTGAAACAAAGCAAGAGTTGAGGAGATAGAGGCCGAAATAGAGGTGGTTATAAAGGAAGAGTTGAAAGAGGTAGAGAGGAGGAAGATACTGAAAAGGTAGATAGAAATATTGAAATGAATATGTCACCATTTCAAGGAAGAAATGATGCAGATGCTTACTTGGAATGGGAAAAGAAACTAGAGATGATATTTTCCTGCCACAACTATTCTGAAAGAAGGTGTAGCTGGTGGCAGTTGAGTTCTCTGATTATGCTACTATTTGGTGGGATCAATTGATGGTTAGTAGAAGACGAACTGGAGAAAGACCGGTTGAAACCTGGGATGAGATGAAACGCATCATGAAAAAGAGATTCGTGCCAAGTTACTACTATAGGGAGTTGCATCAAAAACTCCAAACATTGAGGCAAGACATGAAAAGCGTGAAAGATTACCACAAGGAGGTGGAGATAGCTATGATAAGAGCTTACATAGAGGAGGATAGAGAGACTACAATGGCTCAGTTCCTTGCTGGTCTAAACAAAGAGATAGCCAATGTGCTAGAGCTTCATCAATACTTAGAGTTGGAGGACATGGTAAGCATGGCTATGAAGATTGAGAAACAATTGAAGGGAAAAAAGCTTCAGGAAGGGCAACACCTCGGGATCTTCAAATTCTTGGGGTCCTAAATGGCCAAAGAAGGAGGAAAAGAGCAAGAATAAGTCCTATGACAATAAGGACAAATCCAAGAAAAAGTGGATAGCCTCTAAAGGTGCGTCTACATCTAATAATAAAAATCCTAGCACTAAGCAAAGAGACATCAAATGCTTCAAGTGTTTGGGTTCAGGTCATAAGGCAAACCAATGTCCCAATAGGAAGATCATGTATTTACGAGATGGGGTAATTGAATCAGAAGATAGTGATGGAGGTGATATGCCTGAGTTGGAGGATTACACCGATGAAGAAGTTGAGCAACCAGTCTAGGTCGAAGAACTAATAGTGAGGCGAGCTCTCAATGCATAAGAAAAGATAGAGTTTGATAAACAAAGAGAGAACATATTCCACACCAGATGTTTTATTAAGGGTAAGATGTACAATTTAATAATTGATGGAGGTAGTTACACTAATATTGCAAGCACGGTTTTGGTTGAGAAATTGGGGCTACCTCTCATTAAGTACTCTAGTCATTATAAGTTGCAATGGCTTAATAAGTGTGGAAAGGTTAGGGTGAACAAGCAAGTGCTAGTTGCGTTTTCAATCGGGAGATATTCTGATAAAGTGTTATGTGATGTATTTCTTATGCATGCTGGTCATTTACTATTAGGGATACCATGAGAATATGATAGGCGTGTAGTACATGATGGATTCAAAAATAGGTATTCATTCAAGAAGGGGGAGAAACACTTCAAATTGGTGCCTCTTTCACCAAGAGAAGTTCAAGAGGATCGGTTGAAACTTGCAAAAGCCATGGAAAAACAAAAACTTGGAGAGGCCAAGAGTTTAAAAAGAAAAAAAGAAAAAGAGGTCATTCAAGCAATTAAGAACAAAGGCCCAACTGAGAGTAATTGCACTAGTGAGCAAAAGAAAGAGAGTGGTGTAATTGAAAAAGGAGAGAAGAGTGAAATAAAAAAGAGTACTTTCTTTGCAAAAGAAAAAAGTTGAGGAAGGTCATGAACACGCAGAAACCATTGGTTTTGCTTATGTATAAGGAGTTGTTTTATAATGATACTGACCTTGACCCTTCTTTTCCTAGTGTTGTGAAACTTATTTTGCAGGAATACTCTGATGTCTTTTTAGATGAGTTGCCCAAAGCATTACCACCATTGAGGGGCATTGAACATCATGTTGATTTCGTGCTAGGAGTTCAAATTCCAAACTGCCCAGCCTATAGGAGTAATCCTGAGGAGACAAAGGAGCTTCAAAGGCAAGTGGAAGAGTTGCTTGAGAGGGGGCATGTGAGAGAAAGTCTAAGCCCACGTGCGGTTTCAATACTATAGGTGCCAAAGAAAGGTGGAGCTTGGCATATGTGTGTGGATTGTAGGGTAGTAAACAAGATAACGGTAAAGTATTGCCACCCTATTCCTAGGTTAGATGGAATGCTTGATGAGTTACATGGTGCTTGTTTCTTTACAAAAATTGATCTCATGAGTGGTTATCATCAAATTAGAATGAAAATAGGGGATCAATGAAAAACAACCTTTAAAACGAAATATGGTCTATATGAGTGGATTGTAACACCCAAATACCCCCTGGGAGGATACATGGATGCCACCCAAGACAGAACAAACAATCACACTGATATTTAT